>CAUYRH010146889.1:0-12559 GCA_963574655.1 Perodicticus potto | reverse complement strand
TTGAAGGCAATTGCACTTAAAGAAGGATTTCATTTTGAAGTAAGAATAGACAATATCTGTGTGTTACTTTCCTTTTTTGTTTTTTTACATTTTTTTATTAAGCAATAATAATAATAATACAAAGAAAGTAACATTCACATTGTCAAATAAGAGTATGTCTATTATAGAATGCTTTGACTCTTAAGTTCAGTATGGAGTCATCAGTTAACTTCTTCTTCTTATTTTTTTTCCGAAAAAAATGTGTGTTGCTTTTCTAAACCCATTTCTGTATGTTAAAAAGACATTGCCATACCAAAACTACTTTTATCGATTTCATTTTTTTGAGACAGAGCCTCAAGCTATCACCCTGGATAGAGTGCCGTGGCATCACAGCTCACAGCAACCTCCAGTTCCTGGGCTCAAGCTAGTCTCCTGCCTCTGCCTCCCAAGTAGCTGGGACTGCAGGCGCCCACCACAACGCCCGGCCATTTTTAGGTTGCAGCCACCATTGTTGTTTGGCAGGCCCGGGCTGGATTCGAACCTGCCAGCTCAGGTGTACGTGGCTGGCGCCTTAGCCGGTTGAGCCACAGGCGCTGAGCCTATCGATTTCATTTGTAATTCTCCCATTTTTTCTAATTCTGTTAACACTTATTTAATATTTTTGATAGTATAGACAATTTGAGCAAAATTCATCCACTACTGTATATGAAATTTCGGGACTAAAATAAGATATTCTTTTAAAAAATACATTAATACCTATTACTCTATACAACACTGTCTATTTTTCTGACTGGGAAAACCTGTCTCCTGGTGACTTCATTAATAACACAAACCCTATTCCAAAAAAATTATGGGTGTTATCCACCCGTTGCTTAGGCTCCTCAAGCACCGTCTTGAGACACTTTACATAGTGTTCTATATTGCAAATTAAGACCCAGTGATTCTTCATTCAAAAAACTAGTAATGGCTATTGATCTGCCAAATCATTAACCTTTGTGAACACACAACAGTTAAAATGACCATTTTTGCAGCTTCTAGGACTAAGCTGCTTTTCTTCTGCCATCTTTGCTATCAGTGAAAATGATACCTCTGGGCATTTTTCTTGAGCCATAGTCAAGTTCCAAGTCTTAACACTAATTGGCTGAGTAAAAGAAAGTTGTACTTGTGTTTATGAAGTAGGGCTTTCAATCTCGGGCTTTCTAAAACACAAATAGCAAAATAGAAGATACTGAAATTTTGGTCAAGCCTAAGATTCTGAATTATAATGATGTGACTGTTTTCCTGGTTTAGACGAGGTCAGGTGCATTCAGAGTGATATGGCCATAGACTAGTTTTCTTGTTTATATCTATGGCATGAAATATATATCATGAGCACAAAAAAGAAAAAAAGAACACGATTCTGAAGATCAGTATTATAGATGTGCTTGTTTTGTTGTTGGTGGGAAGGTGTTTGGCTTTTTTGTTTTTAGTTTTTGGTGAGGAAGTAGTGAGGTGTGTTAGGAAATTTGATAATGATGAGCTGTAGAATTAGTGTATATCATATACTTTTTCTGTTGATTCTAACATCTTGTCTTTAAAATGAACATTAGCTGATTAGATGAAAAATCCTCAAATCTAATTAGTAAAATGGTAGTAACTGTCTTGGTGGTTTTATTCAGGCCACAGTGTCCCGGGAAGGTACGCTTGATTCAAGCCTATGTTGTGGTAATGTTAAAAGTACATCACTAAAAAATTTAATGGCCTTTTGGGGTGGCGCCTGTTACTCAAAGTGGTAGGGCGCTGGCCCAATATGCCGGAGGTGGCAGGTTCAAACTCAGCTCCTGCCAAAAATTAAAAAAAATAAATTTAATGGCCTTTGATTATTCAGGGAGACTAAATCCACCAGCCTTCATAGGTACTCCTACATTAGTGGTTATAATACAGCTGAAAAGACAGTTTGTTTCTTTTTTTTTGAGACAGAGTCTCACTTTGTAGAGTGTGGTGGTGTCATAGCTCACATGAGCCTCTTGAGCTCAAGTGATCCTCTTGTCTCAGCCTCTGAGTAGCTGGGACTACAGGCATGTGACAACAATGCTTGGCTATTGGCTATTTTTAGAGATGGGGTCTCACTCTTGCTCAGGCTGGTCTCCAACTCCTGAGCTCAGGCAATACACCCACCTCGGCCTCCCAGAGTGCAAGGATTACAGGCTTGAGCCACTGCACCTGGCCTAAAAGGTAGTTTCTAAGAAGTGCATAATTAATTCTCAATTCCATCCCTTATATGCAGTATAACCCTGGGCAAATTTAACCATTGAGCCTCTGTTTCAGCAATAGTTTGTGAGAGCATTTAAAAAGATGATGTAAAGCATCTATAATCTCACAGATATTAAAATAAATAGTAGATGATCATAGTATATGTGTTTGTTTATGTTGCTTTGTGACTATATGCATCACTTACAAATAGTGGATTATATTTGGTGTAAATCACCTACTATGCACTATAAGTAGTAGGTCATCAGGAGTGGCAGTGTGTAGAATTAGGGCACTTTATGACCATATGTCTATCAATATGTAAATCTTTGTGGATTGAAGACTGTAACAGATCACTATACAAGTTCTATGTATATATTTTTCTCTAATATGTACTTACAAAAGAGTCAATTAACTAGAGTGGCCCTCTGCATTTCAGGAAACATTACCAGGTTTTAAATGGATTGGAAGTAGGATAAAAGACCTCCTGGAAAACAGGAAAGAAGTCCTTTTTGCATTTGAAGAATCTATTGGTATGTAGTAAATAGGAAAAATGTTTAAAATTTGATTGAGAGAATTTCTTTTAAGTATAATTCTGTACACTGAGGAATTTTTGTCTTCTAGTTTTATATTTTGAGTTGTAAAAAATTTATAGATACATTCCTTATCAGAAATTAAGGGCGGCACCTGTGGCTCAAAGGAGTAGGGCGCCGGCCCCATATGCGGGAGGTGGTGGGTTCAAACTCAGCCCCGACCAAAAATTGCAAAAAAAGGAAAGAAAGAAATTAAAAGAACCAAAGTGCCCCCTAAATATGTTCAATATTGATGGGATTCATCTATTGGTAGGCTTTTAAATTCACTGGTCCTTCTGAAGAAATGTAAAATTATTGAAATTATAGGCTTAAGTTTTCCTCTTTCCTAAATGTTTTTTAATCCTCAGGTTTTCTGTGTGGAACTTCAGTTTTGGATAAAGATGGGGTGAGTGCAGCTGTTGTTGTTGCTGAGATGGCATCTTACCTGGAAACCATGAATATAACATTGAAACAGCAACTAATTAACATTTATGAAAAGTAAGTTCTACTATTATGAATTTCACATGTCCGATTCTTCTTTCTTTCTTTTTGTCCTATGCTTAGTTTTCTAAATTTATTTCTGAGGAATAATCGTTTCTTAAAAAGTGTTCAAAATTGTCTGAATTAAGGACTGCCACTTTCTACAAAATACTGTAATAGGCTTATCTTAAATGTTTACTTTTCTAAAGAGTGATCTGAAATCTGATTTTAGCACTTTACATCTTTATGCAGATATGGTTATCACATTTCAAAAACGTCGTATTTCTTGTGTTATGATCCACCTACCATCAAAAGTATATTTCAAAGGCTTCGTAATTTTGATTCTCCAAAAGAATATCCAAAATTGTGTGGGACATTTGCTATACTGCATGTACGGGATGTTACAACTGGATATGACAGCAGTCAGCCCAATAAGAAATCAGTAAGTAACTATTTTTTTTGCAAACAATATAAAAAATTTAATAGCTCATGTCACCAAAAAGTCCAGGAGTAGGATAGAGTTTACATGAGGTGCAGTCCAGTTTCCTCATGGTTACTAGTCTGTTATAAAGGTTACAGTTTAGGAACAGCCAGATGGAAGCAACACATAGGGCAAGGCACTAGGGCTGGGGAGGGGGTATGGAGCCTTTGCCACCCTCCCAGCACACCTATGATTTGCCAGTCCAGAAGCTCCTGTAAGTACCTGGTTCTTAAAAAAAAGTTTTTAGGGCTTGGCACCTGTGGCTCAACGGGCTAAGGCACCAGCCACATACACCTGAGATGGCGGGTTCGAATCCAGCCTGGGCCCACCAAACAACAATGACGGCTGGAACCAAAAAATGGCCAGGCGTTGTGGCGGGCGCCTGTAGTCCCAGCTACTTGGGAGGCGGAGGCAAGAGACTCGCTTGAGCCCAGGAATTGGAGGTTGCTGTGAGCTGTGATGCCACTCTACCCAGGGTGACAGCTTGAGGCTCTGTCTCAAAAAAAAAAAAAGTTTTTAAGAATTTGTAAGGTTACACACTATCATAAAGTGGTGGAATATAGCCCTATATGTTTCTTAAGACTAGGCTCCATTGTTTTTCTCCAGAGCAGTGTTATGTTCACTAACTGGTCTCTCTGACTCTGAGCCTATCTTTATCACTCCCCAAATAGTATCTATACTATCTGGGACGAGGTAGAGAGAAAATGAAATGATGCTGAAAACAATGTGGAAGATAAAGTCTAAAACTGTATAATTTCAAAGCCAAACATCTTTCTAATTTTAATTTCCTTTTCCAAACTTATCCTCTATACCTCAAGCCAAATGTAACAACTTACAGTTACGCACAGATACATATTTTTTAATTTATTTTTAGTCAAGCTGTTTCCTCTGTTTACCTTTTCTTCCTACTGCTATAGATCTTTACGTCAGCCATTCTTTAGACTTCAGGCAGATGTCATCTCCTGCACTCGACCTAAGGCCCCACAGTTAGGTGTCTTCCTCCTGAGGTTCCATTGCATAGTACACCTTCCTCCTGTCGTTTGTTACTTTCTATTTTATGTCATCGTTTGCTCAACAAATATTTAAATGCCATAGATTGATTTTGTGATTGTTGTTATGATGATGATGATTAGCCTAAATTTCCACTTATGGTCCTGATATCTCAGGATTCTAGGAACATAATATATTTTGAAAAATCTTCAGCTTCTTGTGTAGACTACCCATATTCCATTTTTGCATATCCATCCAATCTGCAAATGCTGGTTCCAGTCATTGATGTTCTGTGAACATACATGTTTGTGTCTATTTTTATCTTTGTAAATTACTTGAAGAGAAGAATCAAATCTTTTGCTTCTTTTTACTTCTCTAATTGTTGGTGTGTTTACAGTAGCCTTTGGTGGAATGCTGTTTTCCTCTTAGTGCTTGTTAAAGTGTATGATATTCGTTATTCAAGGTGCATTTTCATCTTGTCTCCTTTGCTTTTTTTTTTTTTTTTTTTTAAGAGACAGGGTCTCAACTTTGTCTTCCTCAGTAGAGTGCAGTGGTGTCACAGCTCACAGCAACCTCCAGCTCTTGGGCTTAGGTGATTCTCTTACCTCAGCCTCTTGAGTAGCTGGGACTACTGGTGCCCACCAGAACACCCGGCTATTTTTTGTTGCAGTTTGGCCGGGGCCAGGCTTGAACCCACCACCACTCTCGGTATATGGGGCTGGTGCTGTACTCACTGAGCCACCAGCGCCCCCCTCCTTTGCTTCTTAAAATAGTTTTGTAAGGCAAGTAGCATAGATCTTGTTAATCTCCAAGGTTAAATAGTAAGCATCAAACACTTCCTGAACTGTCTCTTCACGTTTCAGATTGACATTCATGTCTATGTTTTACTGAAACCCTTCCATGCCAGAGACATTGCATACTAGGGATACAGCAATGATGAAAGCACTGTTTCTATACAAGAGTCTAGTGGTGAAACAAACAAATAAGCAGCAATTACTTTACAAAATGATAAGTGCTACCGGGGGAGCCACAGGATATTGTGGAGTAGCATAGGAGGACCCCTTACTCAGATTTTAGAGGATTATGAAAGACTTCCTGTGGACTTCTCTGAGTTCTCAAGTATGAGTAGGAGTTACCCAGACAGAGGAGAAACAGAGGATGTTTCAGGGAGCAGTAAATGTGAAGTCAAAGGTGGGAAGGTATGTTTTCTTTCAGAGAACTGCAGTAGTTATTGATAATTAGAGTATGGGGTGAGAGGAGGCATGGCCTGTGTGGTGAGACGGTTAGGAGGGGCAAGCTTCCAGGCAGATCAGTTAGTACACTGTTTCAGAGTCTGGATGAGAGATGATGGTGTCTGAATTTAATATAGTAGCAATAGTGATGGAGAAAAGTGGACAAAGTTGAGCTAAATATAGAATAGACAGGACTTGCTACTTAATGGTCGATGAGTGAAAAAGAGGGGAGGAAGGTCTCTATCTTAAGCAACTGCTGTATATCATACTGACCGAGAAAGGGTTCTCAAGAACAGTATCAGGGCTCAGGACACCTGAGGGAAAGTCCCACTGTCAGCTCCTCTGTGATAGCATAGCCCTCATAGTCCCCTCCAGAGCCTCAATAGAATGACATGTAAACTAGTTAGAGTACCAGCGTTAATTCAGATACTCAGTGTCAGTGAAGCGTCACATTTAAAAAAATTTTTTTGCTAAAATTATTAATACTTTTTTTTGCACCTTACTGCATCCTCTAGGATTTGTGTGTTCCTCTTTGGTGACCACTGATCAACTGCGAAAATGCTTTGCTAATGTAGAGGCAGTTAGGACTTTGGCTCCCATTTCTGGTTCTATCACTTGGCTGTTTGTTGAGGTCGCTTACTGTCTTTGTAGAATGGCAATGATACTTTGCAGGATTATTGCTGAGGCCCAGAGATCATGTACGTAAGGGATACAACCTAATGCCTGGACTATTATAAATGTTCAATAAATGGTATATTTATGAATTTTACATAGGCAGTCTTCATTTCTATAATTCTTTTTAAATTTAAAAATAATTTTCAATTGTGGTTATAAAACACATAAAAGTCACCATCTTCCCCATTTTTAAGGATATAGTTAAGTCTATTCATATAATTATGTGACAGCTCTCTAGAACTTTCCATCTTTCATCTGAAATGTTTTACCCATTAAACAACTGCCCATCCTAATCCCCCTCAGCCTGTGGCAACCACCATTCTCCTTTCCATTTCTAATTTGACTACTTTAAATACTTCAGATAAATGGAAAGTATTTTATAGTTCTTGAAAATGAAAAAGGTACCAAGTGTAATTAAGCTGTTGTTGTAATTTTGCATAGGTGCTGCCTGTGAGTAAAAATAGCCAAATGATTACATTTACTTTTCAAAATGGCTGTGTCGCTACTCTTCGGACAAGTGGCACAGAACCAAAGATAAAGTATTATGCAGAGATGTGCGCATCACCGGACCAGAGGTGAGAAGTGATTTTTTTTAATTTATACGTATATATAAAAGCTTTATTGAAATACAATTCACATCCCATACATTTCACCCATTTAAAATGTACGATTCACTGGTTTCTAAAATGTTCATAGAGTTTTGTAGCCATCACCACGATCAATTTTAGAACATTTACATCACCCTCAAAAGAAGCCTTATACCCACGGAGCCCTAAGCAGCCCCAGTCTGCTATCTTTCTCTATAGATTTGCTCCTTCTGGACATTTTATATAAATGGAATCATACAGTAGGTGATCTGCTAGCCTTTATTTAGCATAGTGTTTTCTAGGTTTATCCATACTGTAGCATGAATCAGTATTTTATTACTTTTTTAAAAAGTTTGTGTTTTATGGCCCAATAATATTCCATGTATGGATATGTCGCATTTTTTAATCTGCACATCAGTTGACGGACATTCAGATTACTTACACATTTTGGTTATTATGAATAATAATGTTATGACCATTATATGCAAGATTTTGTGTGGACATATGTTTGCATTTCTCTTTGAATATAGCTAGAAGTGGAATTGCTGGGTTATGTGGTAACTCCATTTATTTAACATTTGAGGAACTGCCAGACTATTTTCCAAAGCAACTGCTTCATTTGGGATTTGAATTTTAAAACTATAATGAATGTCTATTCTTGGAAAGAATCTCTGATCTTTAACTATTATATGATGAATATAAAGATGTGATCCACAAATAACTTGTGTTTATTGCCAATTATCATTCATATATATAACATAATTTAACATAATCTGCCTAGCTCATTTCCTTTTAATAGTATGAATTATGGCTAAATTAATTTGATAAACATATTCAAAGGCTGCTTAAACCTATTAAAAGTAGTACTTTGTATAATGTTGTCATTGATCATTGTATCTTTGGGAAAGAGGTTTTCCAGAATTGGCTTCAGACCTCAACTAAGCTACATTATTTTGTATTTCCCCAAATCATTATATTTAAGGGTAGATTTTATTGCTTTGGGAGGGGAAAAACAAAAGACCTCCTGAAGTCATTCAGAGCAGAGTTTTCAAGTAAACCAATTTGGGTAAGTGCTATATTTGACTAAAAATGAAGTATGAGGTTGGGCATGGTGGCTCACACTTGGAATCCTAGTACTTTGGGAGACCATGGTAAGAGGAGGCCAGGAGTTTGAGATCAATCTGAGCAACATAGCAAGATCCCATCTCCATAAAAAAATTTTTTTAAAAAGTAGTCAGTAGTCAGTCATGGTGACACATGATTCTTTAAATAATAAAAACTGATTTATTGTGTAATGTATAGAATGAGTAAAAAGCAGTTTAAAAGAGGCTTTCCTACAAATGTTTTGGGCAATAGCAGCTCCTTAGTGATGACTCTGAAGGGCTTATAAGTACATATTTATTTTTTACATATCTCATTCTTTTAATTACACCTCCTTCTGCTACCTCAAAGATATGTCTTATCACCCCGGGACATCTGCACCGAGTGTTCTTCAGAGTATTCCAGGGAACTGTTTTATCTCAATACCTGGTGTTGGTGTTCAAAGCCCTCTACTTGCCTCATCAAGGAGACTTCTTTCTGTGCGCTGTTACTCCTCTGTCACGTGCCAGGGACCTCCTATTAGCACAGTTCAACTTCAGTTTGTCGGTGGTGTTTTGTATATGATTTTTTTTTTCTATTTTAACTGAGTGAATTTCTCTGCTGTTTACCAATTGTTTAATCATTCCATTAGGTATGTGCCCTCTTAAAAAGAAAACAATAATTTAAACAAATTTTAAGGATGTGAAAATAAAGAATTCCAAAATGCTTCATCTTTTTTTCTCAGTGACACTGTCTTCCTGGAAGAAGAATTAAAGAAACTCATCGAAGCTCTGATTGAGAATTTTCTTGAGCCCAGTAAGAATGGACTGACCTGGCGTTCTGTTTAGGGGTCCACCAGTAGATCATGACTTTGTACTGGCACATGGAACAGAACAACCAAGAACTCCATGCATTGACCCCTGTGATGGTATTCTCTCCTTATCTCATCTGGCTGAGCATCTTTTCCCTTTAATTTTCTTTCTTTTTGGTCTGCTGACTGAACTGTATAAATTTAAAATGACATGGTCTAGAGGGAAATGATTCCAATTTTTTCATAGCCTGAAACAAGTCATCATGGTAAAAGTATTATAGTAACATGTTGTTCCACCTTTAACAGAAATGTTAACAATACAAAAGTGAGTTTTCCTATTAACGTGTGATCAAGCTTAGTTCCATATCTTGTAATTGTGTACAGCATGGTAAAAGAAAATGGCAGATAAATGTTATGTAACTATAGGTTTAGTTAAGGGAATGAATACATGAAATTGGCAAGAAAATGGTTTGATTCCTAGATCATTACAGAAAAGTGTCTTTGTTACATCACAGGTATTAATTTACAAGGTAGAATATTTGAAATAGGATATTTAGCATTTGTAGTTTAGAACAGATGTTACAGTGTGTGGTTTCAGCACCTCTCTTTCAGGTACCCTTGGTGCAGTGTGAATTTACTGTCTATGTATTTAAAATTCTGAAGTTTACTGAACATAAAACAATAGTGGCAACACTTCTATCAGCTTTGCTCTCGTCAAATTTCTCAGTGCCTTCTCAGGGTCTGGTATGAAATAAAAGTGTTCCTGCATTGAATATAATTTAATCAGACAGTTAAGGAAATTTTCAGGTGAGGAAAATCTTCCAAACTATATAGGTGCTTCCTTGATATCAAATGAATTTGCTGATTTTAAAATTTTTTGAATATAAATAAAGATTTTAATGAAAGAAGGCTTGGAGTATAATAGTAGTTGAGGATATTAGAATCATGTCAGTTATCATAAGCTTTAAGTAAAGAAAAAAATATGAACTGAGAAAGGAATTCTGAATTTATTTGGCAGTCTAACTTTTGAATTACATTTTTGTAAGTAGATTTATTCCTTCATCTTATGAAGTAATGTTAATTTTATGAAGCCAAAAAAACCCCAGATTTTAAGTATTATGAAATGTGAAAACTACAAGTTTTAAAACAAAAGTTAAGTTTATTCTAGCATTTTCCTGGCTTGTACAGAATTTCTGATCACATGAGTACTATTTGTCTTTTTTAATTAATGTAGAAAAAAAATTTTTTAAGAAGTCACTTTTGGGGCTTGGCGCCTATGGCTCAAGCAGCTAAGCGGGTTCGAATCCAGCCCGGGCCCACCAAACAACAATGACGGCTGCAACCAAAAAAAAAATAGCTAGGTGTTGTGGCGGGTGCCTGTAGTCCCAACTACTTGGGAGGCTGAGGCAGGAGAGTTGCTTGAACCCAGGAGTTGGAGGTTGCTGTGAACTGTGATGCCACAGCACTCTACCCAGGGTGACAGCTTGAGGCGCTGTCTCAAAGAAAAAAAGAAGTTACTTTTAGGGCGGTGCCTGTTGTTCAGTGGGTAGGGTGCCGGCCCCATATTCTGAGGGTGGAGGGTTCAAACCCGGCCGCAGCCAAACTGTAACAAAAAAAAAAAAGTTGCTTTTGGTTGGTTCTGTGGTGTTTTGAAAAGATTTAATAGAGGAATGCTGTTTAATCTTCTTAGTGTATCTTATCCTAAAATAGTTTGCAGAATACACATGTGTTATAGTTAGGAGGTATACCCCTTGGGTGTAATCATAATAAGTGAATTGCTTATAGGAAACAGCACTGAGATTAGAGAATTTATTTCTTAAAACAGTAATAATAATATAAAGTTTGAACTGAGTAGAATGTTCACTAAATCATGGCTTGATTTATTGCAGCTCTCAGCTATACTGAGCTCATATACTCCAACACAATTTTCAAAGTATTATATTGCCACTATTGTTAATTTGTTCCTTCCTTCCTTTCTTATAGCTGGATCTTATATGACTGTAGATAATAGCCAGCTAAATGTAGAACACCATTTTTTCTGAATAAGTTTGTTTCCAAAGGCTTTGCACTGGAGAAGAAATGTGTAGAATTTTTTGTATTTAAGATATATGTAAAACATTTTTTGTTTTATTTGCTTTTAGGAATATAGATTGTAATTTAGGAAATGGCATATATTCTAAAAAGTGGTATAAACAATTTGTATATATAAAAAAATGTATATCTGGTTCTAGTATCTGTGTTTCAGTGACTGACAAAGATGAAGCTAAAATGCTATGAGAGTCCATGCATAGTTATTACAGCCACGTCAAGATTGTCATTCAGTTGTAAAGAGACTAGTTTTATTTGTGTGCTTTAATATATTGCAACATATAAGTCATCTTAGTCAAGGTGAAAAGTTACTGGAGTTTGGATATTACCTCACACATATAACAGTCCAAAGTTAAAATGAACAAAATTTCACAAATGTTCCCAAAGTGTATAGATTGAAGGCGTTATTTGATTCTAGCAAGCCCTTGAGTCTGTCTAAGCATGTGTTATTAAACTTGAACTTGACATAGTGGGTGCACATTTGCCCAACAGGAAAAATTCAATCATACCCCAAGCCAACGAGCTAAAGAAGTGCTGACCTGTGGGTCTCAGCCTCTGGCACTGCATTGTTTATCTTTTTCTTTTTGAACAATATCATGGAAACAAATGCATTCTTACTGAGCATTCTTACTTACAAATCAAAATTGGAGTTTTCTAGAGCTTAGTGAGGCAAGATAAAGCATAAATGGGGAATAAATAATTGAAAGAAACAAGGAAAAGGTTAATAAGGAAGTACAGGAACTGCTTCTTGTGAAGGGCAAACATAAAAGTAGAACAAAAACTGGCTGCAAGTTGTTTATTTGTGTTTACTTGTTATGATGGACAGCAAACCTATTATTTTCCTTCATTAGTGATCACTAGGCCAGGTTTTAAGAGGTGTAAGGAAAAGTATCCATCTTACAGATTCAGTCCCCGCTAGGATATTGTATCAGAATAATGTGAGAACTCAGGAGGAGACAGAGCAGAAATAAAAAAGAATAAAATGTGGATTGGAAAATAAGACCTCGGCTCAGCGCCTGTGGTTCAGTGGGCTAAGGCGCCAGCCACGTACACCTGAGTTGGCGGGTTCGAATCCAGCCCGGGCCCCACAAACAACAATGATGGCTGCAATCAAAAAATGGCCAGACGTTGTAGTCGGCGTCTATAGTCCCAGCTACTTGGGAGGCGGAGGCAAGAGACTCGCTTGAGCCCAGGAATTGGAGGTTGCTGTGAGTTGTGATGCCACAGCCCTCTATCCAGGGTGACAGCTTGAGGATCTGTCTCAAAAAAAAAAAAAGGAAAATAAGACCTCTAAGAAATGTTCTAGGAATTAAGTTCACTTAATCCTGAGAGGAGAAAGCATCTGAGGCGGATTA
>CAUYRH010146883.1:0-10135 GCA_963574655.1 Perodicticus potto | reverse complement strand
TATGCACCTCAAGTGTGATCTCACCTTTTATCATTCTTCCTTAACAGCTAAAACACCAAGCAAATGTCTGAGTCCTAAGAATTTATAATTCTTCCAATTTTTAGTAGTTGAATTTTTGTCAACATAGTACATTCTTTCAATTCCTTCCTGTTTTTGATTCGAGATACATATTCTACTAACATCTAAGGCTGTAGTCCTTGATAATTAACAGTCCTAACACATTGAGTTTATCCAATGAAAGTTCACAATCTTTTAAAAACATATGGCTTTTTTACTTATTGATGGGATAAACTATTAGTATTCCTAATATTGAGTTATCCCTACATTCCTGGAATATACTAGATACTTGGGACAGATGAGCAACAAAACGGGCAAAAATCTCAAACTTCGTGGAGTTTATGGTGTATTTAGCTTCATAAAAATGTGTTGAAAGTTATTCCTTTTTTAATGCAGAGAATATTTTTCTGTGTATGGCAACTCTATATATGTTTATTTTGTTCTTGATCTTTCTTTTTAGAGCTTTGTTTGAGGTACAATTTATATACCCTAAAATTTCCTCGTTGTAAATGCACAATTCAGATTCTTAAGTCAATTTAAAGAGTCGTATAACAATCACCACAATCCAGTTGTTAGAACACTTTCATCAAGCCAGAAAGTCCTCTCCAGCCCATTTGCAAGCAATCCCCCCCTTAGTCCAGGAAACCATTGATCTTCTTTATATCTACGGAGTTGCCTTGTCTAGATATTTCTTATGTAAGGGATTATATAATATGTTGTCTTTTACATTCGCCTCCTTCACTCAACATACTATTTTTGAGGTTTATCATGTTCCGTGCCGTAATTCTTCCTTCTTTTTTTATTGCTGGGTGACATTGCTTTGTTTGCTTATCCCACGTGTTATTTAGCCAGTTACCTGTTTCTAGCTTGTGTCCAGTTTTGACCACCATGAACAATGCTGCTGGGAACATTCACATACAGGGAATTTCATGGACACATGCTTGCACTTTTCCTGAGTAGATTCCCAGTAGTGGAACTGCTGGGTGGAAGGGTAAGGTTACAGGTAACTTTTAAAGAAGCATCCAGTTAAGGGAGGGTAGCTCCCCCTCAGCTTGTAGAGAGTTTCTTTTTCTTCTCGTCTTTCTCCCTGTGGTACTTCCCAGTTGGAAAAATCGTGCTCTGTTCTCACCAGTATAGTGACCCAGATTAGGAGACAGCAGGACAGGGCTGCCACTTTTTGTCTGGCCTAACATTGGACACCCAGGGCAGACTGGGAATCACCTGGTCCCTCTAAACAGAACAGCCTCTGTTTTGCACACTTGGGTTTCCATCAGGTCCCTGCTGCCAGCTCTGCGGCTCCTCTCCAGGGATTTAAGGCTCTTCTTGGCACTCTCTCCACCCGTCTGGAGCAGCCTGTTGCCCACATGCCCTGAATCACCCTCCCCCACAATGAGATGCACATAGTATCCTTCTTTTTTTATTATTTATTTATTTATTTATTTATTTTTAGACAGAGCCTCAAGCTGTCACCCTGGATAGAGTGCTGTGGCATCACAGCTCACAGCAACCTCCAAATCCTGAGCTCGAGCGAGTCTCTTGCCTCCGTCTCCCAAGTAGCTGGAACTACAGATTCCCACCACCGCGCCCGGCCATGTTTTGGTTGCAGCCGTCATTGTTGTTTGGCGGGCCTGGGCTGGATTCGAACCTGCCAGCTCAGGTGTACGTGGCTGGCGCTTTAGCCCGTTGAGCCACAGGAGCCGAGCTGTCACATAGTATCCTTCTTGATTTTTACTTTCCTTTTAGATTTCCCCTTATTATTACTAAGATGGCCCCCGGGGCATGTCAGTGGAAATTTGGAAATGGGAGCTGTTGCCATGAGGTCAGACCACCTAGAATTCCAGGCGGTCATTCCTTCCTGGGCTCCCTCAGAGGCCATCCTCAGACTCCCTCAGGTTCCTGCCATATGGAGTGAAATTTGCCTTTACAGGAAATACTGTCCATACTGGAAGCATCAGGAGGCCCTTGCTTCTTCCCACTCATTAACTGATAAAATGAGTGTGGGGTGGAGGAGGGGAGGGCTGCGGGGCAGGTCATCTAGAAGGGAAAGCCTACATGTGTGGTGTAACATCTGTGCAGTGTCATTCCGCGGA
This sequence comes from Perodicticus potto, assembly GCA_963574655.1. NCBI lineage: Eukaryota > Metazoa > Chordata > Mammalia > Primates > Lorisidae > Perodicticus > Perodicticus potto. The sequence continues at coordinate 7,988 of CAUYRH010146883.1, read as the reverse complement.
GTGACTAACAGGTCTGGAAATGCAGCCCTGGGAAAACAGGCAAGTTGAAGTTCAGGGCAATAGCTGATGCGCAGAAAAAAGAAAAGGCTAATACAATTTCTTTCCTTAAGCCTATTAGACACTGAAAACAAGTTTTTATTATACAAACGTTTCAAATGTCAACATAGAAAGTATAATGAACCCCCATGCAGACTCATTAATGAAATGCAACATTTATCAAGATTTTGTCACATTTGATTTATCTCTTTCTTTTTCCCCCTTGCCCATTTTCATTGGGGAGATATTTTAACAACAAATCTTGGACATGACATATTTTTTTATTTATATTTAAGTGTGCATTTTTTACAATATAAAAATTTTATTTTCTAACCATATTGCCCTGATCATACCTGGCAGAATAAATCAACAATCATCTGTCCTATGGCAATAAGGGATTTCTTTTTAATCAAGTTGTAGAATAAGAGAAACACATTATGACCTGGATCCTGGGCCCACCCCACTGCTAGCATTGGTCATTGTTCACACTCTCAGGAGAGATAAAGGCTGACATCACTATTCCCAAAGACCAGTGAAGGCCCCAGGAACTGACAGGAGTGCCGTCTGTTGAGATGGGCAATAGTGTGTAGCCCCCTCAAGGCCTGGCACTTGATCATCTTGCCAGTCCTTGAGTGTTGCCCTGGCAGGATTCTTGCCATGAAGAAGAATAGAGTCCATTTGTGCTTATTCGATACAAATGCTTTAGGCATTCTCATGCACATGTGTAATTGTGAACACTGCTGACCATGAAGCACAACCTCTTACCTAAAATGAATAATGAGCTTTGACAGTGAAGCATCAATACTTCTAGTACTCTTCTTAATTTAACACACCGAGTGTGCCGAGCAGAGCTCACTGTGCTAGTTATCCCCCCGTCCTACCTGATGAGAACTGTTCTTCCTTACATTCATGAAAAATGGGTAATTTCCATAGGCTGTTACTGGCTGCATCATCCACCCAGTGCAAGTTCACCACCTGATTGCCAAATCTCCACTTCACCTTGTGCTAAGAAGAGGCAGCTCCAGCGCAGCATTTAGTAGGAAGCGTTCACAATTCTGCAAGTTTCTTGTTATTACACGTGGCTTCCTGTTATGCAAAGATGGGCCAAGAGGGCCTGGTAAAGTGTTGCAACTGATGGAGACACACAGGGACCTAAAAGAGGCAGCTGCACTCTAAATTCCTAAGAACTGTGAAAACATGAACACCAGAGTGCTGGCCCTGAAGAGGCACCGTGCCTAGGCCAAGTGAATTCGCTAGATGAAGTACAAAAATGTTGCAAGATTTGTTGCTAGCTCAGGTTTTCAGAGCTTCTCTCTCTCTCTCTCTCAGGATTTCTCTCTTTGTCTCATGTTGCTACTGAGACAGCATCTTTGCCTCCTCCTACAGAAGACATAGCTCTCTGTGGTAAGCCACTTTCCAAAGCAGAATTTACTCTGTTAGATTGAAATACTCATCTGCCCAACAATGAAGCTATAGAACATGGAAAATGAAACCCTCTCAGCTCCTGGGTCTTGAGGCAGGCATTTGAGAATAACTTTTAGAGATTTCTATGAATTAGGTCATATAAGTTTGTCCCAAGGGTGAGTGTCCTGGGAAAGCCATGTGGTTTAATTTCAGGGTATAGAGAAAGCTCCTTTGCTGTCATCTGTCTCACCTTTTGAAGGGGCAAAGTTTTTCATACTGAAGTTATCAATGAAACTTAGAATAACAACAGCAACAAAAATTCAGGTGAGTCTTTATCCTAAAGTCTCAATGCCAGTTTTTACAAGAGAAAAGTTATAAAAGTTCTCCTAACCCCCTGTGTGATGGGGGCTTTTAAATGGAGGGCAGTTTGCTTTAGAGACAGAAGAGGGATTAAGAAAGTGAGGCTGGAGGTTCTGAAGTCAAATGTTCTCATTTTCTTCTGTCTATCAGAAGCTATCATCACACAGTCCGATGGGGGTGCATATGGTGTGAGTGTGGAGGGGGCCTTGCACGTGTGTACATGGGAATGGTGGGCGAGGTGCACGGATCTATGTTCATCATCATTGGAAGGCAGTGGTGAGGGAGGGGCCTGTGTTTTACAGGCCTGCCCAGTGACTCCCTTCTCTGCCCAGGTGTGGGCCTGAGCCCATGCGTGCCTTCTTCCCACGCCTCAGCCACTCTGGGCTTTGGCCAGAACTCTTAGGTCTCTTCACATGAGCTTGGATAGTGAGCTGGTAAGACATGACAGAAGGACCTAATATGGCTTTTTCCTGTTGGGGGCGTCAGCACAGCCTGGGTGGTGAGCTTGAGGTTTCAGTACCATTTCTCTGTCACTGTTTTCTCAAGGAGTGCTGAGCCTTGCAGAGCACACACTGGGCGGAAATACTAGCACAAAGTTGCTTATGCGTAATATTGAGGCAAAATGTGTGGGGTTGGGGCAGGTGCTTTGTGAGATAGATTAGGAATTGTGGCTTGGTCCCCTGCCCAGAGGAAGGGTGGCACCGTCTCTCCTGTCCCCTTCACTCTGCGCCCTGTAACATTGTGACTTACTGCACGGCAATTTGCTTCCCAGTGCAGATGCCTCTCTTTGGCACTAGAACGCATGCTCCTTTCTGGACTGTGTGGATATTGGACTTTGAAATAAGATTTCTAGCCATTACCTGGAGCAGATCCTTTCATCTCCATGAGCTTCAGTTCCTTGTCTGAAAAAATGGGGGTGTACCGTAAAGAGCATGGTCATTAAATGACATTAGCTGGGCAAAGTGCTTCCATTGTGGCTGGCACGTGGTAAGTAGTCTATAAGCAAATATCGATATTCATTAGTACTAGATCAGGGAATGGACACAGTGAACATCTCTAAAAATCCCACAAGCAGGTGAATTGATCAGTATTTGCTCCAAAGATAAAATGCCTGGATGGTGGGCTCACATTTCTGTCTAAAATGTTTATTTTGTTCACTCAACAAATATAAATAGCACACTTTTCTGTCTCGCATCTAGGTTTATGTCCATAGCTTCAAGTTATAGTCTTCCCTCAATGTTAGTTTCCTTTTCTTTAGTTTCTGAACATCTATGATGTCTCTTTCCTGATCCAAGATTTTCATGTTGCTCAAATCTCCTGGCTTTCCCTTGAACCTCTCCCCTACTCCTATCTCCTTCTTTTCTTTTCTTTCTTTCTTTCTTTCTTTCTTTCTTTCTTTCTTTCTTTCTTTCTTTCTTTCTTTCTTTCTTTCTTTCTTTCTTTCTTTTTTTTATTGAGACAGAGTTTCACTTTGTTGCCCTGGGTAGAGTGCTGTGGCATAACAGCACACAGCAACCTCAAATTCTTAGGCTTAAGCAATTCTCTTGCCTCAGCCTCCCAAGTAGCTGGGGCTACAGGCACTCGCCACAATGTCTGGCTGGTTATTGTTGTTGTTGTTATTGTCATTGTCGTCATTGTTGTTTAGCAGACCCGGGCTGGGTTCGAACCCACCAGCCCCAGTGTATGTGGCCAGCACCTAACCACTGAGCTAGGGGCACCACACCCCCTATCTCTTTCTTAATCCATAAGCTTGATCTGTCAAAACCAGAACTCTGGGGAAGCCTAAGGCGCTCAGTGCACCCTCACACTTCATCACATCCAGACCTGGACTCATGGGCCTTGTTCTCCAATTTCCTTCCCTGCTTCCCTGAGAGGTGTCCCTGGTCTCTGCTGGTCTCTCCGGGCTGCATCTGCTCGACCTCACGCATCCAGGGCCCAGTGTGGTGCCTGGAGCATGCCCGGTGCTCAGCACTGTGTGAATGGACAGGTAAGGCCGCCCTACCTCAGCCACTCAAACCCACTCCAGGATGCTCTGTGGTTCCTGCTCCTCCTCAGCCCACCTGTCTGTCTCGTGTCCTCTTTCCTTTTCCATTTGCACCATCCTGGGGTACTGTGCACTGTCCAGCCAATCTTCCTTTGTTCCACCTCTTTTCCTCCCTTCATCCCTCTCCTGCTTAATATCGTCTCTTTTCTCTCATTAACATATAATCCAGCCATCCTTCTATAATAATGCTAGTAATGATACCTTCCATTTAACACCCATGTTTTAAGGGGCAGACACCGGCTGGGACCTATCCACTTGTCCTACTAATCCTTTCGGATTAATCGCCCCACAGGGTACACAAATGATCACATTTCACAGAGGAGGAAGCTGGGCCTCAGGGACGGACATGGCTGCCCCGAGGCCGCGCACGTGGCACCCGTGCCCCTCTGCTCCTCTATCCTGTCTTCTCCATCAGGCGCTGCGGGAGGCGCTGGGATACAGGGACGAGCGAGTCCAAACCACAAAGGTGGCATCCCCGTCTTCTTAGAATGCAAGTGGAGACGGAAGACAGGGTATAAAACGGGGCAAAGCAAGGTGATGAGGGCTACAGTGGACCTGTGCCCCCAACCAGGAGCAGGGCCAGGGAGAGACTGAGTCTGATGGGCTGGGAAGGCTTCTCTGAAGTGAGTCTTGAAGGATGAATGAGAGTTTCTAGCAGGTTGAACTGGGTGTGGACGAGCGTGGGCTGGGAGGAGAGAACATTCCTGCAGAGGGAACAGCACATTGCCCTGGGTAAGGTGCGGGGTAAGGTACAGGGTGGGTAGGGAGGAAAGGCAGGAAATGAAGTAGGCAAGCCACAGAGGACGCGACCTCCATACTAGGGCATGGGGCCTTCAGATCTTAGGAGAGGGGTATTGGGGGCTGTGGGAGGCTTTTCGGAGGAGAGTCACATGATCAGATTTGTGTCATAAGCAACGTCATCTGTGCTGACTGCAGGAATGGGCCATTTTTTATTTTGGTGGGTCGTCTGGGAGAATGTCACTCACAGCACCTTAGTGAGCCCAGTGGTGCGCAAAGCAGATCTGCACAAAGCAGGAGAATGGGTAAAAGTGTGAATGGGGAGGTGCTGAGTGTACTTAGCAACATGGTGAGCTCAAGATTCCTGTGGGGGGCATTGGGCAGCTGGCTGCCTGGGTCTGCAGCTCAGGGGAAGGGGCTGGGAGAAGGCGTGCAAGTTCTACTCCCTGTGTCAACCCATTCATGTGTGGTTCCCAAACTAATGCAGTGCTCATGTCAACATACGGAGAACAGCTGAAATAGTTCCCCATCTTTGAAAAAACTTCTCACCTGCACCTGAACAGCCATCTGAAATACAGTAGAATCTAGACTGAGGCAGACCTGAGAGCAGATCGAAGCTAGTGCTCTAGACCCTAGGAGATTTTGTGATTATTTTGTGGGTTAGGGGTCAGAAGATGGGAAGATAAAGAAAGGAAGTGATAATGTTTCTCAGCTGACTTCTCTGTTTGTACTTCCTTCTTTAATTTTCTCTTATTCCAGCTTAGGGCCCCAAACTAGCTAACTTCTACTGCAGAAACCACATCCCTGGCAATGTGGCGCTTCTTCCATTTCTCTTCATTCCTGTCTTGTACCCTCCCTCAGCTGCAGACTAAAATTCAGCATAAACTAAATAAATTACTTATATTTTATCATAGCCCTCCCTTGCTCAAGAACATGAAATGGCTCCCCTATTACCTCCCAGATCAAGGTTGAATGCTTCACTCTGTGCCTACAACCTCTCCTTCTCTGGGCCGCCGGTTTGATTTCACTGTTTGATGAAACCCTGCCCCACCATTGTGGTTCATTTCATCCCATGCTCTGTAATGACAGAGTAGGTTCCAGGAAGTGCAGACCTCTGTCTGTGCTGTCCAATACTGTAGCCACAAGCCACATGGGAACACTGAGCACTCAGAATGTAGCCGGTATGACTGAGGAACTGAGTTTTAATTTAATGTATTTAAACGTACATAGCCACTCACTGCTAGGGGCTTCTGTACTGACAGCGCAGAGCTAGGAACTTGTTCTTTGTCCTCCAGAGTGAGAGTGGGTTTCTGACCTCACTGAGAGTCTCATTTCCCACTCACCCAGAGCGTTCTGTAAACATTGAGCAACTGCCTTCCCGCCTTGCCTCCCTGGTCCTCCTGCAGCCCTCTCTCCGACCCGCAGCCTATTTCAGACCTCCTTCCCAAAGAGCTGGGAACGTGCACTCAGGGTACAATGCCTGGCTCACAGTGAATCTTATCACGCTTATTATTTTCATTATGAGAAACAGCTCCATTAATAGTAACAGATCTCTCTGTTTACTTTATCCGGAACAAGTCACACCCACAAAGAGAGGCAGTTCAAAGAAACTAACAAGGAAAGTTAGTCACAACCAAGTCAAACTCAAGGCCCTTGGGCCTTTCTTCTCTGATATTTGAATCATCTCATGCGAGGCTTGGCTGGTGAGCACCCCAGGGGGCTCTGCACGTGGAACAGAAAGTGCCCCTGTCTAATCGCTGGCTCGTCAGAGCCCCCGGATTTCACCCCAGCCCCGTGTTTGGGCCTAATTCCAGCATGTGGGGGTGGGTACTGAGCTGTCTCCATCCCCCAACTTGTAAGGACGGCTCAGTAGCCACAGTCACACCAGCTATGGTGGGATGATAACAGGCACGATAGAAACACTGTTTGGAGGGACAGTGACTGGTGCAATTTGTAGACTATAAAGTATGATCAGTCAAAGCCTTGGTCAAATGTAGGCGAACAAGTTGGCTGCCCTCCAGCCACAGGGGCCTCAGAGCCCCCCTCGGCCAGTCTGAGAGCATAAGATCTTCACATCTACTCCTGCCTAGGCCAGGCCATTCTACAGAGAAACAGATGTTTCTAAGGGGATGTTTTTTGTTTTTGCCACAATGAAGCATGAAAATTTCAACAGAACTAAGCACAAAATAATACCCATTGTTGAGTTTTGCCACACTGAGCTAATTCTCTTTGACCTCTCCTTCTGGCTCCTGTGAACTCCATCCCATTCTTCAATGCTGCAGGAGACCCCCAGTTTCTCCTCTCTTCCACGTGGGTCCTAACAGTGTCTGTGGGCCTCTGGAGGTGTCACGAGGGGCCTGAGTCCTTATAGCCACCATGTGACACCTGACTGATTTCCACCCCTCATGAGTTAGAGGCACCACCCCGAAAGTCAAGGGAAGGTTCCTCACTGGGTGGCTTCCAGGAGGAGGCCCTCCCTCTCACGTCTCATGTTTCTTCTGGTGGATGGTCACATAAGTCACACTGAGATGGACTCCAGAGAAGTGGGGACAATGTCCCTGAATTGGCTAGAATGCCTTGCTCTCCCATTTCCCCAAACAGTTAGAGTGTAAACCACCCTTTTCATTTCTGCCTACTCTCTGCCCTCTTTTTAGAACAGATAAGAGTCCTTGTAAGGTGTAGTCGCTGAGCTAGTGAGAACAGGTGTATTCAGTTCAAATTCCCTTTTCCCCTCTGCATTCTGCCAAAACCCTTCTATGGTTCCTTTAGATCATCTACACAGGCTTAGGCTTAGACCAAGCAATCAGCCCCAGAGTGGCTGTCCCTTGAGTTACATATGGGAGACCTTGAAGGCAGCAGGTAAAAGGTGCGAGATCTAAGATGATGTTCTTAACTGGGCTGCTGGGACTCACTCACTGAGGAAAGCAAACACTTTGTAAGTGTGCAACCAAATCATCATCAAATATCAATTGTTTTTCACTCCCTCTAAGTATGTACACTCTTATGAGGGGGTCCATCCAAGGAAAGGTGGAATTAAATATGTTTGCCACCTGATGTACAATATGGTATGGCCTCTTCAGGTCCCTGGTGGGAAGTAAGGAGTAACTGCAAGCTGGACCTTAGGTATGAAGGTGTGTGAAAGAACACAGACCCCTTGGAAGGGTCAGGGAGCCCAGTTAGTGCAGAGTCCTTTCTAGCTGTTTTGCAAAGAGCGATTGATTAATGTGAGCATGGTTAGAGCTACCTATGTTAGAGCTCCCTGCCACTTGGGCCTTGTGCTGCCCTCCACCCTCGCTAATACCCAGCGTCTGCATTCCTTTCCCTTCACCACATGTTGCAGGAGGAAGTCTCCATTTCCAATGCCTTTTTCCAACTTTTGTCAGTCCTAGAACCTTCAGGACATAGC
>CAUYRH010146881.1:0-18138 GCA_963574655.1 Perodicticus potto | reverse complement strand
CCTATGCCTAGGTCAGTTTCTTGTGAATTTCCTAGGCCTGAATTCCATGGATGGACTGTGTCCATTCATTGATACACTCATTCACCTTGCCCCCAGCGGAAGGGACTGTATTCATTCGTTTCCTGGCCAAGGAACCCATACATCTATATATACCCTGAGGCTAGAGGCCTAGAGGAGGAGACGGGGAAAGACCGGGAGAGGAACAGAGAGAGCTTCTCTCTCCCCACTTGAAATCTCTCCCTCTACCAGGAGCTTTGGTGTTTTTTGTATTCTTTTCTGTAAATCAATTCTGTCTTACTACGGAGGGGTGGGGGGGAAATAATGTAATGAAGAATAATAAAATACATGTATTTAAAAAAAAAACAATTCAATGTCAATTAGATTAAAAAACTACACCTTTTCTTCCCTGAACTTTGTGATTTTATAGTCTGTCTGCTTTCTTCTACATTGTGTACCTATTAACAATTGTTTTTCTTTTAACTTGTATGTTATGCTTAAAAGTAATTTGTGCACCACCACTACAGTGCACATTATCCTGTGCTTGTGTGTATATTTACCCTTTACCATGAAATTAATGTATTCATGTGCTTTTGCATTGCTGTTTAGCATGTTTTGTTTTCAATTTGAAGAACCCCTAAACAATTCTTGTAAGGCAGATTTAGTGGTGATTAACTCCCTTAATTTTTTTTTTTTCTGGGAATGTCTATCTCATCTTCATTTATAATGGATAATTTTATTGAGTATAGTATCCTTGGTTGGCAGTTTTTTCTTTCACTATTTTGAATGTATCATCCCACTCTCCTGATCTGCAAAGTTTCTGTTGAAAATTCTGCGGGTGGTCTAATGGAAAATTCCCTTATATGTGATGGATAACTTTTCAAAATTCAACAATTGTTTTCAAAATTCTTTTTGTCTTTCACTTTTAGCAATGATGATAATGTGTCTTGATGTATTGTTCTTTTGTTAATCCTTTTGGGGCTCCTTTGTGTTTCATGAATCTGGATGCCTATTTTTCTCCCAATATTTGGAAACTTATTACTTATTATTTCTTTAAATAAGTGTTCTCTTCTTTCTCCCTTTCTTCTCCTTCTCAGAATTGTATGACATGAATATTGGTTTGTTTGATGGTTTCCTAAAAATCCCATAACCTTTCTTCACTCTTCTTCATTTTCTTCTTTTTCTTCTCTAATTGGATAATTTCAAATAGGCTGTGTTCACATGCATAGATTCTTGTGCTTCATCAAATCTATTCTTAGATTTGAAAATTTTACCATTTGCTTGCTGTTATTAATCAATATTGCAGTTTTTATTTCATTCATTATACTATTCAGATCCAGAATCTCTGTTTGTTTTCTCATTGCTTCAATTTCTTGTTGAACTTTTCCTTTTGTTCATGTATTATCTTTCTGATTTTGTTGTCTTCTGTCGTCTCTTATGTTTTACCGAGCCTTTTAGAAACAATTATTTTTAGTTCTTTGTCAGGAAATGTATAGACCTCTATTTCTTTAGGGTTGGTTACTAGAATTTATTGTGTTTATTTGGTAGTATAAAGTGGCCATAGTTATTTATATTCTTTATGGTCTTATGTTAACATCTACACATTGAAATAACAGTCACATCTTAGAAACTTTATTGATTAGCTGCAATGGGGAAAGAGTTTCATTTATGGGTGGGTGCAAAGTTACCATCTTGGTAGTGTGCAATGGTTCTAGTTCCATAAGCAAACAGTGGCACCAACTCCTTATAGCTGTCAGGTGAATTCAGTGTTGGCAAAGACTATAGCAGTCCATGGAATTAAAACATATGTGTGTCTATGCTGGTGGCAAGACCTGTTAGACTCTTACTAAGGAAGACGGATGGTATCCTCCTGTTCTCCTTTTCCTCTATAGGCATTAATTATGACCAAGAAGATTGCCCTTAGTTCTGGAGTCTTGGGAACTGGCATGTGTGCAGCAGTAGTACCACCAAAGCCCGAGGTATTGGTGACGGGTGTGTGTACAGCAGTGGCAGTGCCATGGCCCAGGGCATAAGAATGCAGACAATGGTACTGCAGCATGGAAGGGGTGTGGCAGCTCCACTGTTTCCATTGTTAACCTTCTAGTCTGCTATCTTGCTGATGTCACTCCCAAAGGACAATTCTAATAGTAAAGAAAATCATTATTCAAGGAATATATTATTGTCTTTGCAATAATACTCCAGCTAAACACTGCTGTACTAAACACTGCTTCCAAAATCATGAAATAAAGTTTTTATCATTAAAGATTTGGTTTCCACCTGGTCTCTCATGAGAAAGTCATATTTGTAACCCTGCTTTGAAGGGTGCTGTCAAAGTCCTCCATATTTGTGTTCATTTGTTCATTAGGACTTCAGGCAGCTCCATCAGCTGATGTTAGTGTTGGCAAAGGCTATTGGAATCCATGGTGGTGAAAGATGCTGAAGTCTTCTTGATCTCTGTTTTTTCCACAGGGGAAGGTCATAGCCAAATGAACATCTCTTGGTGCCAATCTGTGCTGGATTGGGGAATGGGGGGAATGGGCTGATGCAGGTGAAATGCTTTCCTACACTTTTCTAGGCAGCCACTACTATTTTTGTGCTTCCTTATGTTGCTGCAACTTCTTCATTGTACTTCAGAGCTCTTCCAGTGCTCTTCTCTCTCCCTCTCTCTCCCCCCGCCTCACAGAGTCTCACTCTGTTGCAGGCTAGAGTGCCATGGCATTAGCCTAGTTCACAGCAACCTCCAACTCCTGGATTCAAGCAATCTTCCTGCCTCAGCTTCCTTAGTAGCTGGACCTACAGGCACCTGCCACAATACCCAGCTACTTTAAAACGTATTTTCAGAAGTGGGTAGTTGTTAAATCATTGTTTTGTTGAGGAAATGTGGGCTGTAACCTCCTAGTCTGACATCTTGCTGATGTCACTCCCAAAGGGCAATTCTAATGGTAAAGAAAATCATTATTCAAGGAGTCTATTATTGTCTTTGCAATAATACTCCAACTGTACTAAACACTGCTTCCAAAATCATCAAAGTTTTTATCATTAAAGATTTGGCTTCCACCTGGTCTCTCATGAGAAAGTCATATTTGTAACTCTGCTTTGAAGGATACTGTCAAAGTCCTTCACATTTGTGTTCATTTGTCACCATCTGCAGATGGGAGACCGGATGGATTCTTTAAGTGAACTCTTGAAGGCATCACTCTGTGCTACATCTCTTATGCACAGTAGGTACATTTTTATTTTGCTGACCTGTTCAGAGATTCACACATACTCAGCCACTGCACTCCTCCATGAGACATGCCCATTCCAGAGCAATCCGTTTTCAGTTTCTTTCTTTTTTTCTTTTTTTTGAGACTGAGTCTCACTATGTCACCCTTGGTTAAAGTGCCATGGTGTCATAGCTCACAGCAAACTCCAACTCTTGGGCTTTATTGATTCTCTTGCCTCAGTCTCCCAAGTAGCTGGGACTACAGATGCCCATCACAATGCCCAACTATTTTGTTGTTGTTGTTGTTGTCATTGTTGTTTAACAGGCTTGGGCCAGGTTTGAACCCGCCAGCCCTGGTGTACATGGCTGGCGCCCTAGCCACAGAGCTACAAGTGTTAAGCTCATTTTTCAGTTTCTATTTAACACTTCCATTATTCCAGTGGCTGGCCAGAACCTAGATGAAATCATGGTAAATCAATAGAACCTGTACCTTCCCTCATGCACCCCACCCCGTGTGCTTAGAAGGAGAACTAGAAAGATACTGGCTCATTTCTCAGCCCACGGAGTGCTTCTCCTCCTGCCTATGCCCTCAGATGAAGTATTCCCATCTGAGACCCTTAGAAATAAAAATATGGTCACCTTAATGGCATTTCTACTCTGTCCTCCCTCACATATCTCTATTGTCTATTTCTTTTGGGTTATCCCTCAACAACTGGCCTAATTACTCAAGACAGAAAATAGAATGTGTTGTGGGAAACACAATTGCTCACTCTGTAACCATTTCCTCTAAAAAAACTTCTCGCATGCCCATCTACTATAATTACCTGTCTTGAGGCTCAAGAACTAGTATAAGCTTCTTGTCTCGCTACTACCTTCTAATATCTTGTCCCATTGGCTGCTTTAGATTAGTTTTATTTGCTGGAGACTGTTACTATTGGCTTGTGAGAACCAAATATGTGCATTTCTTCCCAACTCTGCATTCAGTGATGTTACATGTGTGGCCTGAAATAATCCATGATAGAAGTATTAACACCATGGAAATTGTCAAACACGGCAAATAAAACTTTCTCCCTTCCCATAGAGCTACTTGTTCACATTTACCCGAAAACCCCTGCTTGTATCTTACTTTCTCATTTTTGACAAATCTTATTTGGCTTTCTGGCTTGGCACAGCTATTTTCCTTTTTTCTGAATCTACACTTATTAAGAAAGTTGCTTCAGGGAACTGTTCTTTGATTTCAAATATCACATCAAGGCACGGAAGGCATCCCACTTCTTTGGCTTGCCCAGACATAAGGGACATCTCTCTACAGTAACCTTTCTGACTCAACATGTCAGAGACAAGGTGTCAGACAAGCTTTAGAGTCCACTTGGCTCCTGGGGGCTTCTATTTGCATTTTGCAGAGGAGAGTTGTGGCAGTGGTGTACATAGACATTCTGCCAAGTGACAGCCCAGCACTGGAACTGTGGAATTTCAGTATTCAATCCATAGCTGTTGCTGCCAAAACTCCCACTCCTGTAGAAAATCACAGGAAAGTAGGATTCCTTGTGGTAACACTACTTTCAATTGAAGACATTCTGATCCAGGATTGCAGTGAAAGTTGTGCATATTATTATATTTCTGCTCTTTTGATAGGCAGAGAACAAAAATGACAACATTTTCAGATAGTACTCACTATGTATAGTATATTAACTAATTTAATTTTCAAATTAACCCCAAAATGCATACTACCATATACCCATCTTAGTTAATTAATTAATTTATTTATTTATTTTTGCAGTTTTTGGCTGGGGCTGGGTTTGAACCCGCCACTTCCAGTATATGGGGCCAGTGCCCTACTCCTTTGAGCCACAGGTGCTGCTCCCCATCTTATTTATTCTTTATTTTATTTTATTTTTGTGGTAAGACATTTAAAATGTACTCTTAGTTGTTTTGAAATATACCCTTGCATTGTGCACATTAGGTGAGATCCCACCAAATACCCTCCCTCCTTCCACCCTGCCCCCTTCCCCTCCCCTTTCTTTTTTCACCCCTCCCCCTTGCTAGACTGTATTTGTGTTTTATCATTTGTATCAGTGTGTGTTTATATATTGGTTTCATAATAATATTGAGTACATTGGATACTTTTTTCCGCATTCTTGAGATACTTTACTAAGAAGCATGTGCTCCAGCTCCATCCAGATGTAAAGTCTCCTTTTTACGGCTGAATAGTATTCCATATACCCACTTTAAAGATGCGGGCACTGATGCATAAAAACCATTAAGTAACTTACTTAAGTTCACAAAGCCAGTAAGCAGCAGAGTCAAGATGTTGACCTAAGCAGTCTGCCTCTAGATCTTATGCTCTTAACTACTACATTATGTTGCTCACTAACACAAAAATGTTGGTGAGTCTCCTGCTATGCCTCAACAGTACATCCCTCAACAGAGCCAATAGGTGTTTAACACTTCCCACTGAGAGGATCTTTTCTGAGCAATGGATTCTGTTATGCAATTTTCGGTTTCTGGCAGGGTGCTGAAATGAAATGATTTTCCTCAACACACAGTTCTGAGATGATCTCAAAGGTACAGATACCAACCTTCCCAGAATTTCAAACTGGCTGACCTACTAATGGTCCACTTGCATTTTCCACTACTGCTATCAACATTCTCTCTCAAACCCATACTAAAATCGGCTGCCTACCCACATCACGCATTGACAACTGTGGAGAGTATGTTTTCAGAGGCTGAGCAAACACCTGTGCCTATTTCCCAGCATGGTGGGTCCAGTAATGTGTTTCAAACTGGCTTCTCCTGGCTCGTAAGAGTTAATTGTTCAATTTTTGAACATGTTGACAGCCGGTTGTAAAACAAAGCCATTATTAGAAATTAAATAATATGTACTTATATTAATTAAGTTGTGTACAATACAGAGGTAATCAATACTCAAAATTCATCATTTCTTAATTATTTTACTATATGTTGTTAACATCATCTATACTATTGAAGTTACTTATGGCTATCGTATCTGCAGGGTGGAACTAGTATATAATGGTGTGCTACTGCATGTTTCTTCCCAACCCCATGTTAGTGATGCCACATTAGCAGGCGGAAATGTGATGGTTTGAACTATAGTGGGAATACTTATACCATAAAAATCCAACACCACAGGCTTGGCACTTGTGGCTCAAGCGGCTAAGGCGCCAGCCACATACAACTGAGCTGGCGGGATCGAATCCAGCTTGGGCCCGCTAAACAACTGATGGCTGCAACAAAAAACAGTTGGGCGTTGTGGCGGGCCCTGTAGTCCCAGCTACTTGGGAGGCAGAGGCAGGAGAATTGCTTGAGCCCAGGAGTTGGAGGTTGCTGTAAGCTGTGATGCCACAGGCACTCAACCCAGGACGACAGCTTGAGGCTCTGTCTCAAAAAATAAAATAAAATAAAATAAATCCAACACCACAAATAACAGCTTCTCTATATTTTTATTGTTTTGAGAGCTGCTGATTAAACATTTGCCATGACACCATGGTCCCTGTGTTCTGACTTTTCCCTTTCCCACCAGGGACACATTCATCCCAACAGCATGGAACATACAAGGCCCATGTGCTATCAAGTGTAAACTTCATAGTAAAAAGTGGGCTTCGTAGCAGGGCATTGTGGCAGGCACCTGTAGTCCCAGCTACTTGGGAAGCTGAGGCAAGAGAATCGCTTAAGCCCAAGAGTTTGAGGTTGCTGTGAGCTGTCATGCCACAGCACTCTACTGCCAAGTGACAGCCCAGCACTGGACTGGAGGGTGACATAGTGAGATTCTATCTCAAAAAAAAAAAAAGGTGGGCTTTTACCTCTGGCTCAAGTCTTTGAAGTTTCCACCTCCCCAACATAAAGCCTAACTGATCTGAGATGGTGTAGCAATACCAGTCAGTCCACACTGGTCTACCTGCTTCCTTCCGTGTACTCTGTTTTACGTGGTAGAGATACAGCTGTGGCCAAAAGAGATGAAATCTCCACATCTGTGGGGCTTTAATTCCGGCTGGAGTGGGAAAGATAGAAAATAAATGAAGAAAACATATAAATAACATGGTTTCATGTGGTCATGTGGCAGTCATAGGTAAGGAGGCAGATGCTTTAGATTGGATGATCAGGAAAGCCCTTGCCGATAGGGTGACAGTTAATATGAGATCTGAATGATAAGAAAGAGGCATCTATGTGACAATCCAGAGGAAACCATTTAAAGCAGAAGAAACAGCAAATGCACGGGCTTCAAGGCAGGAATGAGCCATGCCTGCTTTCATCCTAGTAATTTAAATGGCAAGTTCTTAATTCAGTCCACCTGGGATTGTTACTGGCTCTGTGATCCCAGGGACATCATTTAACTTCTCTGCACTTAAATGTTTTTATCTTTAAAATAGGGATAATAATAGAATAAGAATCATAAGTAGTAATGAGGCTTAAATGAAATAACGCATAGAAAATGCTTAGCTCAGTACCTGGAACATAGCAAATAATCAAAACATGTCACCTGTTACTATATTATTATTGATACCACTGACAGGCACTACTTGTAAAGGAGATTAGTAAACGTGAACACATGCTATTAAGCTGCAAATGGAAGAATACACCTAAAAGCTAGATTACACAGTGTCTACCTTTCACCTGTTCCCTCAGCCTTCTTTGGCTAGAAGGCTTCAAAGTGGTTATCTCCTGGAAAACTCAGTATTTCCGCTTTATAACCAAATAATACAATTAACCCATCTTTTATGTGCCCCTTCAGTCCTAGATCACATAGAACATTGCCCACGTGCTTTAGTTCCTCTATTCCATTCATTCCAACTCCAAGGCTCAGGTTACTGCTCAGCTCATTAATTTTATCTTACAGTCCAAGAATAAGACACCAATTTAGTGTACTGGTCCATTCACTCCCTTTGACGAGATTGCAGGTTTTTTCTAACTTTGAAAAATGAAGTCTTCCGGCAGTGTAAAATGATCCTGCAATTCCTCTACTAGGTATATAGCCAGATGACCAGAAATCATTTTACAACAAAGACATTTGCACCAGAATGTTCACTGCAGCCCAATTCATAATTTCCAAGTCATGAAAGCAGCCTAAGTGCCTGTCGACCCATGAACGGATTAACAAATTGTGGTCTATGTATACCATGGGATGCTATACAGCCATAAAAAAGATGGAGCCTTCACATCTTTTATGTTTACCCGGATGGAGCTGGAACATATTGTTCTTAGTGAAGTATCTCAAGAATGAAAGAAAAATGGGCGGTGCCTGTGGCTCAGCGAGTAGGGTGCCGGTCCCATATACCGAAGGTGGCGGATTCAAACCCGGCCTTGCTCTAACTGCAAAAAAACAGAAAACTAGCCGGGTGTTATGGCAGGTGCCCGTGGTCCCAGCTACTTGGGAGGCTGAGGCAAGAGTATCGCCTAAGCCCAGGAGTTGGAGGTTGCTGTGAGCTGTGTGAACCATGGCACTCTACCAAGGGTGACATTCAGTGAGACTCTGTCTCAAAAAAAAAAAAAGAAGAAAAGAATGCTCCAGGTGAGACTCGAACTCACATCCTCAATATCACTCTGGAACAGTACATAGTTACCGTGCGCTAACCGATTACGCCACTGGAGCACCAGCTACGCTCTTCCTCAGAAGACTATTTCAGTTGGTCATAGCCACCTGACGTCACCGGACAGTTCCGCGCGTGCTGTTGCATATGCAAATTAAAAAAAAAAAAAAAACTAGCCGGGCGTTGTGGTGGGCGCCTGTGGTCCCAGCTACACGGGAGGCTGAGGCAAGAGAATCGTCTAAGCCCAGGAGTTGGAGGTTGCTGTGAGCTGTGTGACGCCACGGCACTCTACCGAGGGCGATAGAGTGAGACTCTGTCTCTACAAAAAAAAAAAAAAAAAGAAAAGAAAAGAAAAAGTATCCAATGTACGCAATACTGTTATGAAACCAATACATAATCACTACACTTTCATATGAATGATAAAACTGTTTTTAACTATAATCCAGAAGGAAAGACTGAAGAGGGGGGAGAGGGGAGGCAAGGGGGGAGGCCAGGAGGAGGGAAGGTATTTGGAAGGACCTCATCTATTGTGCATAATGCAATGATACATTTTAAAGCTATTAAGAGTATAAATGTCTTACCACAACAAATAAGTGAGGTTTTGGTTATGTTAACAAGTTTGATGTAAACTTTCCACATTGTATTTCAAATTATCACATTGTACCCCATAAACGCATTAATGTACACAGTTATGATTTAATAATTTTTTTTAAAGTGAACCCTTCTATAATAACTTGGATGACAATGATCACAACACAATCACCACTATCTATTCATGATGATTTCTAATATCTGGGCAAGCTCTGTGAACCAAGATTATGAAATTGGACTTCTGAGCACCTAGTCATGTTCACTTCCTGAAAAGTGGCAAGTAGAAGTGATACCCCAGCTAAGGTAAATTTGCTGTAATACTATTTGCCCTGGGCAGCACCTGTGGCTGAGTGAGTAGGGCGCCGGCCCCATATACAGAGGATGGCGGGTTCAAACCCGGTCCCGGCCAAACTGCAACAAAAAATAGACAGGCATTGTGGTGGGCACCTGTGGTCCCAGCTACTCTGGTGGCTGAGGCAGGAGAATCACCTAAGCCCAAGAGCTGGAAATTGCTGTGAGCTGTGATGCCACAGCACTCTACTGAGGGTGACAAAGTGAGACTCTGTCTCCAAAAAAAAAAACTATTTGGCCTGAGCAATTTCCTGAATATCTTCTACCACCTAATGGAATGGAGGGCAGCATAGCATCCAACAGTGGTTTGGTATAGGTGTTCAGAGAATGGGCTCTATAGTCAGACTACCTTGGTTCCAATCCAAGCTATTCCAATTACTACCTGTATGACCTTTGGGCAAAATACTTGTCCATTCTATGTCTTAGTTTTCTAATCTGTAGACTATGGATAAAAAGAGGATAAGGTCCCTAATAGGTGCTCAATAACAGCCATAATTATTTTAATGATCAACATCTTATGTGACCTACTGCACAGACTATCTGTTCTCTATCTGGCTGATATCCTATTTTAATTTCTGACCAGCATTCAAAAAAGCAAAACAAAACAAAGCAAAAATATGGCCTGGCATGTCCATAACTGCCTGCAGTGGCATCACCTTGAGCCCACACTGAAAAGTGTAGATTCCAAACTTCAGAGGTGAAATTCTTGAACAAATTCTCATCTGGTCAATATGCCAGCCACCTAGAAGTACAACCTTCTTAGGCCAATCAAAGATGTCCATAGATGCCTAAGGTTCACTGCATTTGGCTGTTTATTGCATTGCTATAAAGGAAATACCTGGGGCTGGTTACTTTATAAAGAAAAGAAATTTTTAAAAAAGAAAGATTTATTTGGCTCATGGATCTGCAGGCTGCATGAGAACCACGGTGCCGTCATCTGCTTCTGGTTAGGACTTCAGGGAGCTTCCAATCAAGGGAGAAGGTAAAGGGGGGAGCAGGTGTGTCCAATGGTGAAAGAAGGAGCAAGAGAGAAAGGCATTGAAAAGCTCTTCTTTAAAAACCAGCTCCTGCATGAACTAATAAAGAAAGAACTCATTCATTACCATGGGGAGAGCACCACCAACCATTCATGAGGGATCTGCTCTCATGACCCACAGATCTCCCACTTGGCCCCAGTTCCAACACTGAAAATGAAATTTCGAGGCAGTGCCTCTGGCTCAGTGAGTAAGGCGCCGGTTCCCATATACTGAGGGTGGTGGGTTCATACCCAGCCCAGCCAAACTGCAACACAAAAATAGCCAGATGTTGTGGTGGGCGCCTGTAGTCCCAGCTGCTCCGGAGGCTGAGGCAAGAGAATCGCCTAAGCTCAGGAGTTGGAGGTTGCTGTGAGATGTGATGCTACAGCACTCTACCAAGGGTGACAAAGTGAGACTCTGTCTCAAAAAAAAAAAAATATTTCAACATAAGATTTGGAATGGATTTGGGTGCAGTGGCTCACGCTTGTAATCCTAGCACTCTGGGAGGCCAAGGAGGGTGGATGGCCTGAGGTCACAAGTTTGAGACCAGCCTGAGCTAGAGCGAAACCTCATCTCTAAAAATAGTTGGGCATTGTGGTGGGCGCCTATAGTCCCAGCTACTGGGGAGGCTGAGGCACGAGGATTGTTTGAGCCCATGAGTTTGAGGTTGATGTGAGCTGTGACGCTACAGCACTCTACTGAGGGCAACAAAGTGAGACTCTGTCTCAAAAAAAAAATGGAATGGACAAACCCTTAAGACTTATCAGCCACCAAGTACTGCTAAGAATTTATCCATCATTTCTCTGGGATAATGTGGTTAATGATGGACCTTTACTTGAAGGGGGTGAGTTCCTATAATCTCTGAATATAGCCTGGGGCCATAAAGAGTCTGTTCACCTCTACTCAGATTCTGGTATATCCACCTAAGCCACACCCTACCAAAGCTGATTCCTCCAGTATCATTATGCCCGCCCTTCTATCACAGGAGAATCCAAGTACCCATGCTCATCTCCATTGTGCCTGGTTCTCCAGGAAGCTTGTTCTGAACATCACTAATGTTTTTGTTTGCAAAAGAAAGCTACTGGCTGGGAAAGCTCTCTTAAAAGTATGTTATCACCTCCTCAAAGCACAAAGTGGCAAATAGTGACAGAATTCCCAGATTACTGAAGTCTAGAGCAACTGAGGAATAGTGTCTGTTTACTGGTTGTTTACCTTCTAGACACACTAAGTGACATGGAATTTTCTGGTTATCGAGACCCAGTGACAACCATCAGAGGTGGTTCAGCATGGGCCATGAAAAGTTGACTATATTGTGTGACACCTCATTAAGTTTCAGGGTCACCTAGAATTGGCCTTGGGTGATGAGGAATGCTATGTCATGACATTACTCCAGCTATCCTGTGTAGCTCATTCAAACCTTAAATATAGGTTCTATGGGCAACCCTGCAACTGATATGACACTCTCCAGTACACTGCAAACTTTGACATGTGTATCAGGTCAAAAATAAGTCCAATCAATCCAAAGACCAGTTTCTCCTACTACTGACACTGAAATGATTCTAGGACACCATCACACTTGAGTTCATTTTCAAGCTGGCCTTTTCCACAGCCACAAAATCATCTTGTGTTGGTGCTGGAAGTCATAACAAAAAAATTCATATTATACCCTGATACTGACTTCCATATATAACAGCCATGCATTCATTTCTTTGGTAAATATGCATTAAGTACCTATCATTCTGGAGCTGTGCAAACAGTATTGAAAGGAAAAACAAGGTTATTGACCACATATGTTACATAAAATCTAGGGATGGGGAGGAACAGTCAGTCAATCAATCAATCTGCAGATCAATTCCACCAAGGAAATTAATGGGGGCAATGTTAAAGAAAGTAACAATGTTAAGAAAGTTTCATGGTCCATGAAAAGTAATTAGTAGGAGTCAACTCTAGACAAACTGATCAGGAAAGGGTTCTTTGAAGTACGACCTAAACAATGAAAAGGAGCAAGCCATGAAAAAAATATTTCAGGCAAATGAAAGAGCAAGTGCAAAGGTCCAATGACAGGAAGGAAAGGGCCTAGGTTTGGGGAACAAAAAGTAGAGGATAACAATGCATCAGTGGAAGATATGAAATAAAGATATAAAGGACAGCAGAGGCCATGATGTCTTTATTTATCTTACAAGATAAATAAGCCTCTGTGGACTTACCAGCCGTCTGGCCCAGCTTCATGCATCTTGGTACCATCCACCCAGTCAATGAATTTAATCACTCCAATGCTAGGAGAATTTCCCTGCTGTTATACTGCCTACCAGTCACATGACTGATCCACCTACTTCACCACAGCAGAAGTTGCCCATGACATCTCACTGTATTCTTGCTTTGGAAACACCTCCTTTCACAACTCCAGTATTAGCCTTCCCTCTTTTTTCACTTGTAGCATCACAGATGGCTTTGTAGCCAATTTGGGCCAGGGGGATCCTGCAGGATGCCTAGAAAGTCCCACAGGGCACTTTCTGAAGGGTCAAAGACCAATACAAAGGGTCAGTCTACTGGTATTTGGCATGGGGTGAGGAAGGGGCAATTGAAAACTTGATATGGAAGATCACGTGTGGGTTTCCTCTGGGTACATATGTACCATGGAAGCTCGGGGATCGCTGCTCTGGAACTTTCAAGACATCTGTCATCAACCCTGTAGGTCTCTGACACCAACATCTTTCCTATTTCATGCCCTTTGGTGAACATGTGTCCTGTTCTAGACATGTTCCCTACTACACCTGACCCAGAAGGATCTTGTCTTCACTTCAGTGTCCTTCCCAGGTATCTTGGGATGAAGACCATTAATGAGTTATGGAGAGAGGAGATATGGGCTTCATGTTGACAGTATGGTGAGATCAATACCTGGCCTCTAGATAGGTTAATAGCCAGAGGACTGGCCTGGGAATCTGGGTCTCACCTCTGGTTAATGACAGACCAGCGCTCATAAGGCAAATTCAGGAAATCCTTCACATGCCAGGAGTCTGGAAGGAAATATTGCCTACTTTATACTGTTGCCTGTTTTAATGCTTCTAAGAGACCCAGGACAGTGTTCAGGGGACCTGAATGAAAAGCCACTGAAGTCACTTGCATACTAGCACAATTGTCACTTCAGGCCTTAGGCCTCCCCTACCAGGTTACATAGCTTCTCTTGCTTATCTAATTCTGTTCTCGTATTTCTTAAATTCATAACTTTTTTTTATTAAGTCATTTGTACATAGATCATACATTAGTGCCATTATGGGATTCGATGTGTTGATTATTTGTACAAATTGGAGTGCTTACAGGCTCCTAATCTACATAGCTTTCACCTCATTTACCCAATTACAGCATTAAGACATTTGTGTTCTACACCTGAAAGTTAAATTCATAACTTTATCCCCACTCTTGGTTTAGACCAGTGTAGATTAGCAACTTGATTTTGTACTGTCCTTGTGGCTCTGACTTGAGAGTCCCTTAGGACAATTCTTCAAGTAACTTCTCTTGGACTCCATTCAGTGCAATAATAATAACAATGAAAAAGAAGAAAACTAAGAGAAAGAGAGGAGATGCTAATATTTATTGAGATGCTACTCGGTAGCAGGCCTTGCACTATTCATTTTGTTATATTTTTAAATCTTACTTGCTCCTTAACAAGCTCTATGAAATACTTACTATCATTATCACCATTTTATAGCTCAGAGATGGGAGGTTCGTTAAGGTTACTTACCAAAATTATGCTGGTAGAGAGAGACTAAACTAGGATTTCAATCCAGATTTATTCAATTCCAGAGCCCATGCCCTTAGCCACACTGAATCCTTGCCTCATGCTTAGCCAGGACTCCAGCAGAAGAGGGGAGTCAGGCACATAATAGCCAACTTTAATATTGTACCCCCTCTAAATGTAGGACCAGAACGATCAGACCTAAGACCACAGGTACTGCATACAAGGCTACCAGAGTCCCTCAATGAAGGAAAATTCTTCTAGCTTTGCCTCCCTCCCACCTCTGCAAGCCTCCTCCTGTCTTGGCTCCTTTTCTGGGTTACTTTTGTGTTTAGGGTTCAAGTTTTTATCCAGATCCATTCATGTTTAGTAACCTGGTAGCACTAAATATTAATACTTCCTTTCCAATTACTGGAGGAAGGCTAAATCTCCAAGAAACAGAGATGAGAAGCATTCTTACCTGAGTCAGCATCTAACCTAGGCGTATGAGATGACTTGATGTGCATACCCAGACTCAAGGGTAGCATAATCTGTTTGGAAGAACAGACCCGAACCAGGGACCTTGTGTGGCTTCTTACTGGCACCCACTGGGACAGGGAGTCTGCTTGCAATAGTTTGTCTGTTCATGTCTTCTGTAGGTACCTAGAGCAAGGATGCCATCTCTACCGTCTATAAATTAACAACCCAGGCCTCCAGCCACCTTGTGAAGAGGGCATAGCAATGACAGATACCTCCTGCTGGGCAAGCTCCTATAAAAGTAAATTTGAGAGAGAACACCAAAAGGCATTTTCCTTGATCAATTTTCATCAAATATGGTTAAACTGTCAAAAAGACACAAATTAGATCATGCCACTATGCTGTTTAAATCATTCCGTAGCCTTACTCTTGTTTACAGGGAAATGTCCAAATGAGTTAGCACAGCTGCTAAGGCTCTCCTTGACAGTGGCTTATAAATGTTTTTCACCCAACAGTAAGACCTACATTTTGCCCACTGTCCTCATTTCCCCCCTTGGTCATTCAGGTTTTTGGTGCTAGAAGTCCATAACTTTGAGCTACTTTCTGAAAAACACATGTTCTTCCCTTCATATTGTCTGCCCTTCTCCTGGGCTCTATCTCACCTGTCAGTGCTGGGCCCAGAAATAATTTCACTCATGAAAGCAGACCAGCCTCTGGAGCCCAGATACCAACTACCTACACCCTTCTCCAAGCCAAAGACATAGGCCTCTGTAAATTATGTGGGCAACTGATACTATATAGTTTGATGGGCACAGAACTTTGGGGGTCAGTTAGACCAGAGTTTGAATCCTGGCTCTGCCTCACTAGCTGTGTGACACTGTTGGTTTTAATTTCCTTTAGTAAAATGGAGATCATAACCATTGTACCTATCCCATAATGATGCTATGGGGATTATATGAAGCAATTCATATACATCACTCAGAGTCTTATCAGTTATCTAGCTTGATTCCCTGATTCTCATAAGTAAGGGTATTGGCTCTGCATTCAATCTGGGTTCAGATTATAGCTCTTCCATTTGTTACCTTTATGACTTTCAGCAAACTATTTAACCTCTGAGTCCTTTTCTTTACCCATGAAATCTAAGGGGATTAAAAAATGCACAGAGATGTGCTTAACACATTTACACTGGTCTGTACTTTGGTCAATATCACTTGGAAAATTGCTTCTGAGTCAGCTTCATTACAAATTGCCACCTCATCATCCACTGCAACAAAACCTTCAAAATCTACGCCTTTGAATTCTTCCATGGGAGATGGAGTCTGATGGGGCCAAAACATCATGCTCTGGGGTTGTGACAAATCCAAGTGTTTCTTGAAACACTCCTGTATCATTTCTGGCTGAATTTTATTCCAAATAGAACTGATCCAGAGTACAGCACCCTATATCATTAACTAATAAAGTGGATGAAGTTGCTTCCACCGGGGGGACACAGGTTTGTGTTTTAGTAATGACCCACTGCAGTATCTGGGCTCAGTAGTGCATTTTAAATGTTTTGGTGATGCCTTGGTCCAGAGGCATCATCTAGTCCGTGATTCTCAACTTTCCTAATGCCGTGGCCCTTTAATACAGTTCCTGTGGTTTGCAACCCACAGGCTGAGAACTGCTGATCTAGATTTTTGAGGTTGCTTTTTGGAGGCAGAAATTTCAGTGTCATATTGTGGGTGACCAGGACCATTGTCTACTGTCAGCAGAATGGACCATTCCTTCATTTCTCAGTTGAGACCTCTTACCCATTCCTCAAATAAGGCACCAGTCATCCACACATATTTGTTTTATCTCCAAGTGATGGGGAGGTATTTGGGCTTTAGGTTCTTGAATGAGCATGACTTTGCTGATTTACCCATCACCAAGGACTTCAGTTTCTCTCTAGTCAAGCTAGCACAAGGCAGAACTGTGAAACATTCTTTGGTAAGTTTTCTGCTCTTACATTTGTTGCTCTTCATGATGAAGCTTCTGTCAGGCATTGCCTTGAAAAAGAGTGACTCCGCACTCATCAGCTTTAAAGATGTCATCATCTTTAAAGCCTCTGGTGAAGTCTAGGGACTTTTTGGTGAATCTTTCACAACTTCTACTGGGACTTCATTGGATTCACTGCATGAGACTTCTGGGAAATCTCATGATGCAGTTTAAATTTCTCAAGTCAACCATTTGAAGCTTGGAAATCTGCCACCCCAATTTCTGTGCAATCTTTTTAGCAAATTCTTAGATCATTGGCCTGGAGATTGTTAAATGCCTGCATTTGTTTGAATCACTTAATGTGACTTCATTGGTTTCATCAAGGAACGTTTTTCTCCTTTTCCACTGGATATCTCCACTTTCCTTACCATAGTTCTCCAAGTACTCACATTTACATTTTGGATGTTACTAACTGTGGTCTTGCTAACATCGAAATGTTCTGCTAACTTCTTTGGCTGCTGCTTTCCAGAAAATGTAGATCAGCCTTTTCCTTCAATGTCAGCTCTTTGAGTTCTTTCCTTTGGGCCATCATGTTTCAATTAACTGCACAACTTTTCAGTGATTGTAGAATGTACCTACAATTCAGACCAGTCCTTCATGTTGATTAAATCTTCCATAACACATGATAAACAATAGGGTGTTAGTTCTAATCCAACACATAGTAATAATAAAACATGAAAAAGGAACTTATACTCAGCAAAAAGATAATACAAGTAAGGGGAAAAGCCCACACCTTCTACCCCTTGGTGCAGCGTGGACTCAACTGGTCAAGTTTTAGAGGGTAAATTAATATTGTGTGTCATGATCCAAGTGGTCAATATACAATTTACAGAGGTGGACAATATATAGAGATCAGTCTTCCATTGAGTACATGTGATGCATGTCCAGTCAACTTAAGGAGGTGGTTGATGTAGGGAGGTGGTCAACTACGAGGTTCTAACTGTATTTTAAAGGTTCATCCATGTTGTACCATAAATCATTACCTCACTCCTATTTTTGGCTAAATAATACTCCATTGTATGAATATACCACAACTTATTTATCATTCATTTGTTGATGGAGATTTGTTTTGTTTTTACCTTTTATGTACTGTTAATAGTGCTTTTATTACCATCTGTGAATAAGTATTTGTTGGGCTACCTCTTTTCAATTCTTTGGGGTACATACCTAGGAGGAGAATTGCTTAGTCATAATTTGTTTGACTTGTTTCACTTATTGAGGAAC
>CAUYRH010146880.1:0-28985 GCA_963574655.1 Perodicticus potto | reverse complement strand
GAGTCTCCTGCCTCCGCCTCCCAAGTAGCTGGGACTACAGGCGCCTGCCACAACGCCCGGCCATTTTTTGGTTGCAGCCGTCATTGTTGTTTGGCGGGCCCGGGCTGGATTCAAACCCGCCAGCTCAGGTGTACGTGGCTGGCGCCTTAGCCCGCTGAGCCACAGGCGCCGAGCCTATTATCAACAATTTTTTAACAAAGTATTTACACTTTTCTGTCTTTATAGATGAATTGGGAACACATATAGGTTACATTTACATATGTTACATAATATTCTTGAAAGACATAAAAAGATTTGTGTTAAACATTACTATTTGAAGAAAAGAATCATATACTCCACCCTTTACGAATAAGCATGTATTACAAAATCTAAACCATTCTTAATTTATGAAAATAAAAGTGATTTCTCAGTTGATTAAAATTCTGTTGCGTTAGCTAAACAAACTCAAAGCACTAACTGTATGTATAGCATTTAGGTCCCACTTAAGGTTCCTTCAGGTTGCAAATATTTAATAAACTCTCAACAAAAGGTCAATACCACTTTATATTTTGTCATTCTGAGAAATACTTAATAGTGGTCAAGCCACTTTGGCAAACACAAATTCATTCTCTATTTGTTTTGACAGTCATGTTCATGGGTCTATCAAGATTAAGATCGAGTAAGTGCTTTGGAAATAGCCTGTAGGCTGCCCTGGAAGGGGCCGCTTGCTCCTGTTCATTCTCTGCCAGTTGCCCCCAGATGACAGGTGTGGGTCAGCCCTGCCTTGCTACCTAGCTGTTGGGTATCAGTGCTGACAATGCTGGGGTCCAACAGATAACAGAAAATAAAGAAGCTTTGCTGTAAACACCAATGGAAGCAAGGCCAAAGGGGTCCACATGGGTTAGTAAAAAGTGCCCCAATGTTCTGGCAAGGTATTATAATTCAAGAGCAGGAGAGGAGGAGGTTGGGGAGTGCTACTGAGATCTCCTCAGCTCAGCTTTGCCTTAACCTGCTTTCATACCTGGCACTCACCTTACTGCTAATCCCCAGTGGACAAGCACCAAGCCCCAATGAAATGCTTTACAGCATCTATCTTCTCTGACGTTTACAACCTAATGGCATAGGACTATTACCCCCATTTTTACAGATAAGGAAACTGAGGCTGAGTGAGATTAGGAGGCTACTAGCTACCAAATGGTGGAATTGTACCTGCAACCCAGCCTAAGCTTACATCTTCTTCAAAGTAACTCACTTGAGTTACCTCAAATATGAGGTTCCAGGAGCTGGACTGGCTTGAACCTAAGATCCTTTCAAATTTCTGACAGCCTATGAGGTAAGATACACAGCAACTTACTAAGAGTCTACTTGAAACTTAAGTCTTCATTGTGTTAAAATCTTCTAAAGGATTCCTTATGTTTTTAAATAGTAATTTAAAAGGTGTTTAGAATAAATGATTAAATGAACATTTAATTGAATAGCATCATTGGCTACTACAGTGTTTTATGTAGTTTCAACAGAACAATCTAACTTTGGAAAGGCCAGAGTCTGAAAAGTCATCATTTCTCTAATATTCCTTGTCATTTCAAAAAAGGGAAAATAAATAGCTCCATTCAATCTTCACAAATCATAAACAGTATCCTTGAAGGCTGCAAAATTGATTTCTAAGGCACTTATTTATTAAAGACAATTGTTTGAGTTTTCTTTTATGAAAAATATGATTAACACAAAGCACGGTAAAATGTATGTGGGCGTCTCCTTTTAAAATATCCTATAGCACAACTCAGAAAAGGTATCTCGATTCCTCTGCTCAGCAAGACGTTGAAATTTACAACGAATGTGAGTTATCTACAGCACTGTAAAACACAGGTTTGGTTTTTGTGGATTAGATCTGCTGATTGCAGTGAGTGCCACGCCTGCAGAAGTGAGACTGAATTCACACTGGCAAGAAAACAGAGGTTGCAATTAAGCTACAAAAATGGGAATAATAAATAGCTACTGGACAAGCTAGAATAAGTGAGACGCAGCTAGTAACAGTTCTGAAATTAAGGCGTGTAGAAGTGTTCCCCATAAAGCCATTTCACACTGTGACATTTAAAAAAAAAAAAAAATCAACCTCACTAATTTATATGATTTTTAAGTCAAGCAAAGAATATTTTCGTAAATTGAGAGGCATTATTAATGACACTTAATTAATTCCAATATATTCACCCCTAAACACTGTGTTCTCAGACTAATATATAATTAGCAGTTGGTTTTTTGTTCTGCCAAGAATACAGGAAAAGGGCCAAAGAAGGCAAAAAAACCTCTCACGTGGAGTGTAGACACTGAGATACTTAATCTGATTACAATGAAGACAATTTCCTACAAATCATTACACATGGAGATGAAACAGGAAGCATCCCACAAGTGAAGTCACTGTTGGGTATGAAAGCTGGTGGGAGACCTGGGGATGGGGCTATTTTCATGCCAGTGTGTCCACCCGAGATTGAACAAAGCAAGAAATAGCGAGAGTGGAGCGGGAATTATCTTGAAAGGCCCATCCATCCCTCTTCAAAATCTCAACATGCAGATTGAAAAGGGCTTATTTTATCTCCCAAACAACATTCCCACTGCTTAAATGAGTGCATATTTTAAAACATAATTCAATAATAAAAATAAACTAGAGCCAAGATAAACACAAAGGATTCAAGATCAGTAAGGGCCCAATGGGATAAAGAACTGTAATGCGTAACTCGACATGACTATTATTTTGAATACTATTTTAACTTTAATTAATTTCTTAGGGAAATCCAATAATAAATACTCTACCATATCAGATTCCCAAGACTTTAAAATGTAATTTTTTGATTGCTTCTGGCTTCTACAAAAGGATCCTAATTTCACAATCAAAATGTGATACAAGTTAACTATGATGAATAAAAATTGCCACTCCTCCTCCCATCCCTTCATATCAGTATCTGAAAATAGATATTTTCCACTTACCCTAAAATAGATATTTTGGACTTACTCTAAAAAAACAAAATTCCTTTGCAACTCTGTAGTTGATAAAGCAAACAAGGATTCTGTCCACCAAGTAATTTACTTTGAACATTTTCTGCCCAGGGGTTCATTCGCTTTAGGAAGTGAATAAGCAGAAAGCTAAAATTAGGACTATTAGGAGATAAAGAGTTGAGGGTATTCCTGGAGCTACTGGAATGAATCACTGCTGGAAGATCTGACTTATTCTGTCTCTGTCCTGCAAACAGCAGGGACCTGTGCATGTGAGTCACAATTTTCACTGGTTCTCCCCCAAAGGTATACAAAACAACCTCAGGCACATTGCTAGGAAGATATTTTCCACAGGGTGACCTAGAAAAGGTCACCAAGATTGCACCCTTCCCTCCCACATGTGTCTCTGGAACCAAACGCACACAATATTTCTGAAGAGGGTGCAAAGGGCTTGAGGGGAGCTAAGAAGCAAAGAGAGGAAAACAGCTTTGAAGTTTAGAATAATACCTATTAACAAAGAAGGTAGGCCACCTAGCTGACACAGAAATTACCCATTTTAAAAGCAATAGCTATAACCAACCCTTCCAAATACCTAGTTCTCTAGGATACATTTTGTATCCCCATTTTACAAACAAATGGAGCACAAATTTTTTTTTTTTTTTTTGAGACAGAGTCTCACTTTGTCACCCCTGGTAGAGTGCCATGGCATCATAGCTCACAACAACCTCAGACTCTTGGGCTCAAGTGATTCTCCTGCCTCAGCCTCGGGATAGCTGGGGCTACAGGCACCCACCAAAACACCCGGCTATTTTTAGAGATAGAGTCTCTTGTTCAGGCTGATCTTGAACCTGTAAGCTCAGGTAGTCCACCCACCTCAGCCTCCAAGAGTGGTGGGATGACAGGTGTGAGCCACCACACCCACCCCACTAGAGTGCTGTAGCGTCATAGCTCACGGTAACCTCAAACTCTTGGGCTTAAGAGATTCTCTAGCCTCAGCCTCTGAAGTTGCTGAGACTATAGGCGCCCGCCACAACATCTGGCTTTTTAAATTTTTTTTAAGAGACGAGATCTCACTCTCGTTCCGGCTGGTCTTGAACTCCTTGAGCTCAAGAAATCCACCTGCCTCAGCCACCCAGAGTGCTAGGATCACAGGTGTGAGCCACCATGCCCAGCAGAAAGTTCATATTTCTGATGTATAGTGACAGCAACTATAATAACCTTAGAACAATGACTATCATAAAGGTACCATTTTCTTACTTTTTTCTAACTTTCTTAGCAAGTTCAAGGAGGGGGAGGATTACCTAAAAACTTTCATCTCATTTTTACTATCTATTTGATACTGATTTGTAATTCCTAATTCCAATGAGGGGGGAGACTAACTTGAACATCAGCTCTCATTTGGAAATAATTTTTATAGTTTTGTAATGAATGTAAGTTGGAATAATTAAGAACTTTAAAAACTGAAGTCTCAGTATGACTCAGGCATGTAGCCTGCACTTGGAATGGTGTGCCTCTCATCACAACTTACACTGTAAAACGAGTAGCAATTTGAAAGTTCTGAGGTTTCAGAGGGATAGGCAGAACAAATTAGAGTCAATTACAGAGGTAAGAAAAAACCAAACCAGGCAGCTGAAAATGTTTGTAAAATGCATTATTATTTGTCTTGGAGCAAAAGGTCAATTTTCTACAGCTGCTCTATCAATAATTATTTTCTGAGGCCATTTTTTTTTTTACGTTAAATGTCTTTGTATTTGAAGTGTAAGACAAAACCCAAATATCTGAGTATATTTCAATTAAGACTGTCTCCTGAAATCTGAGCTACCTTCCAATATCTAGACCACAAATGCTTTATTTGATGAGACAGAGTTGTTCTGATACCAAAGCTGAGATGTGAATCAAAGCCCAGGGGCCTGACTTTCCAGAATGTATAAATGCAAAAGCCTAAATTAATACACTTAAGAGGATTTTTCTGTTGAACAAGAATCATTAAGCCAAGCTTTTGATTAATAGCAACTTGACTAAAATTAAAATGTCATCAGAAATATTCAAACTCTTAGTTGGATTCTTACTTTATTAACATAGACACAAACTTTATCATCTGTCAATTTGGTTATCTGCAAACTCAGCAGTCACGTGATAGACAGGCCTTGCTGGCTGGCTCACTGCCAAATCCATCCCAAACCACGTAGTCATGTTAAAGTTTTACCTCCCATGAACTGGAGGATCTGACAAGAAACTGTGGAATGAAAGCCAAAAATTTATAGGCTACTACAGAGGTAATGCTGGCTTTTTAAAAAGCCCAAAAAAAGGACTTCGCCAATGAAAACAAGAGCTTACAATGCAGTCCATTCAAAAGGACCCCGGGCTCAGAGTCAGGGGGCCCATATGCCTGAGCCTCGGTGGGCCACTTCATCACTGCCTAACCTTGGGCAAAGCACCCCACTTCTCTCGATCTTGCCGTATGCTTCTAAAATGAGTTTGAGAAAAAGATCACAAATGATGTATGCTTTGGCCCGGACAGAGATTTAGAAATCACTTTAGATTTAGAAAATGGCTTGAATTAATTACCAATCTTTTCAGACGTGAGAGAATTTACATATAAGTTTGGATTTCTGGCTTCTTTCAAAAGTGGGAAAGGAAGACCTGGCACCTGGCCCAGCATCACTCATCTGGCGCTGAGTAGCTGTGGGGATTCACCCTCTTCTGGACACAGTTCCTGCCATCCCCTTGAGTCTTCTGCCTGGATGACTTGGCCCATTCCAGGGCTTTAGCTGCCCTGACTGCACTGTCAGGCATTCAGGAGGCAGGCCCCAAAATAGAAATGAATTACAAAATAACTTTCCACAGAGATTCTCTTAATTTCTAAAAGATGCAGAAGACCCCGTCATCATTCAGACTGATGTGGTAGGGCACAGACAGAGGTAGAAGAGAAGGCACAGTTCCAATATTCTAATCAGGGATACTGTATGTCACCCTTCTTTGAAAACAACACGGAGACAGGCAAGGGGTTCTAAATTAATATGCCTGCAGTTACTCTGAACTAAGGCTTGCAAAGAAGGGGTGTCCAGGGACCAGTTTCATGAAAGACAATTTCTCCAAGGACCAGAGGTGGGAAGATGGTTTCAAGATGATTCAAGTGTGTTACATTTACCTCAGATCATCAGGCATTAGATTCTCGTAAGGGGCGTGCAACCTAGACCCCTCACATGAACAACTCTCAGTAGTGTCTGGGCTCCCGTGAAAATCTAACCTGCTGTTGATCTGACAGGAGCAGCTCAGGCAGTGAGGTGATGCCAGTGATGGAGGTCAGCCTGTAAACACAGATAAGGCTTAGCTCGTTTGCCCATCGTTCACCTCCTCTTGCTGTCTGTGGCCTGGGGGCCACAGTTGTAAAGTAAGCCTGCCTGCAGGAGGACGCCACCAAAGATGCACAGAAAAGATGGGATCAAAGAGACAAGAGCTGTGTGAAGCTGACATGATGTGAAACCCTGGGCCCAGTGGATCTTGAGGCCAGCCTCCCCTGCCTTCCTTCCCAGATACAGAAACCAATCAACCCTTTAGGTTTCTGCTGCTAGTGAAGTGTGGGAGATAGACAGGTTGACTTCTCAGCAGGGCGCCCACCTCAATCACGAGGTATCCAGGGGGAGTGTGCAGACTGGGATCCCTCCAGGCTCATCACCGGGAGGCACCTGGGCAGGATGAACTAGAGTCAACAGGTGGGGCTGGAAGTAGATTAGGAAATCTGGCTTACTTCCCCAGAGGGGATAGAACTAGTTTTTCCCTCCCCCTTCCTAAAGTTGCCATTTGTTAGCAACCCCCTACCTTTTACCCAGCC
The DNA here is from genome assembly GCA_963574655.1 of Perodicticus potto. Taxonomy (NCBI): domain Eukaryota; kingdom Metazoa; phylum Chordata; class Mammalia; order Primates; family Lorisidae; genus Perodicticus; species Perodicticus potto. The sequence continues at coordinate 22,183 of CAUYRH010146880.1, read as the reverse complement.
CCTCTCTCTCTATGCAATCTTCTGTGGACTTGGGATTCATTCTTTCAACTCTGTCTTTTGGCATTTTTACATTTTGCATATGCCCCTTTATTAGAAATCAGTAAAATCCTTCTGAAGAAGCCAGAAAGGGGCTGCATTTTCTCGGTCTTACTGTCTGGCTTCAGATAATATGAGCCTTCTCCAGGCCTTCTCAGACTTTGTTTTAAACTGGCATATCTTCCAGGTGTCATTTCCCAGTCGGCTATCAAACCAGGTCGGGGTGCGTGCACAACGACCCCCAACAGTGATGGCAGACATCCAGATCTAACATTAAAATACTCCGTAGGTGTCAAATAAATAGGAACTTCATTCATCTGGGTGGCATGGATACTAACAATTACTCAGCACTCTTAAGAAACTGATCTTCAGAGTTTCCAATAAACTTATTTTTTAGTCAGATATCTAATATGCCAAAATAATTTAGTACTTTCTGGTATCTTTCTATCTATTCATCCTGCCATGATGGCCCTAAGGGAACTATGAAGAAGCTTCCAGAAGGCACCAGAGGCCACCATGCTGGCAGGAGGCACTAATTCTCACACCCCTCACACCTAGTGGGGTCTGGCTGGCTGTGGAGAAGATGTGAGGAGTTCCATATGTAACACAGGGGTCCCACGGGCATGCCACACAACCACATCTGCTGAAAAAGTTGAGTCATGAGCAGCGGCCGTGCATTCAGAAAACCAGTTGCTCGCACACATTATTAATAAAAACCCAGAAGTCGATAGAGGTTGTGATGGCACGTATAGGTTGGCATCTTTTTCAAAGGATTTCTTCAGATTTCACAGTTAGGACCTATATAAAGGTTCCAGAAGGGAAGTACTGAATTCCTGATTCAGTTAGGATTGAAATTTTTGTTTTTGTTTTCCACAACCAAAACAGAGGGCCAGCCTGCTTTATTGCCCAGGATCTACCCTATAAGAACAATCTGAGGAAGGTTACCATCATAGTTTATACAGCTTTCCCAGACTCACATTTTAAGTGATGAATTATGTGTTTTTATCTCTTTCTCTTCCAAAAACTCTGCTAAAATGACAATCAAGGAAGTTAGAGATAGGAGGGTGGGGGTGACATAATATCAGAGAACAGACAACAGAAGAGGAAATTTTTTTTTTTTTTTTGAGACAGAGTCTCAAGCTGTCACCCTGGAGAGAGTGCTGTAGCATCGCAGCTCACAGCAACCTCCAATTCCTGGGCTCAAGCGAGTCTCCTGCCTCCGCTTCCCAAGTAGCTGGGACTACAGGCGTCCCCCACAACGCCAGGCCATTTTTTGATTGCAAACGTCATTGCTGTTTGGCAGGCCTGGGCTGGATTCGAACCTGCCAGCTCAGGTGTACGTGGCTGGCGCCTTAGCCCACTGAGCCACAGGCACCAAGCCCAGAAGAGGAATTTTTACGAATCAGAAAAGATTGTCCGCCAGGGAAGAAGAAAGTAAGTTGCCTGGTTGATGTCTGTGGCCACGTGATGCTGTGCTCTCCCAGACAGCATGGGCTCCACAGCTGGAGTCAAGTGGTAGGAATACTGGCCCCCATCTGTCCCACAGGAGGCAGGCAAGTAAGTCCTCAGAGGCCCATCCCCAGGAGGCTTCAGGTTCAGGCTGAAGAACGGGGGAAAGGGGGAACACGGGGTGGGTGTCCATGACAATCTACACTCTGAGCTCTGGGACCTCTGCCTCCACCTTCTGCTCTGGTGGATCACCCTCCGGGGATACTGCCGGATTTTTTCTATTGGAGAAAAGGTCCTGGAGAAAACTCCACCAGTGAACAACAACACAAAGGCTACTTGCTCCCAAGCACCTGCACATAAATGCCACCAGCAGATAAGCACTGCTGGTCCATGTGCCCAGAACTGTCCTTCTGTCTGCTAGAGCCTCACTGAACTCTGGAGTGCAGCAGACCCCAAGGTACTGTGGGGAAGCCTCTAGCTTGAGAGAGACTAAAATAAATAAGCTCCCTCCACTCCTAGCAGACTTGAAGGAGTTTGGTGTCCTTCCCCGGCCAGCTGGTTGATCAAGCAGAAGTGGAGCTGGGACTTATTATCATTGGGTAATTCACCATGTAGATTCATTTGTACTTTGGGTCATATTGTCCTCTCCAAATACATCAAGCATTATACTAAAAAGTGAAAAAAATATATGTTATTTTTATATTTAATATAAAATATTTTATAATACGTTTTTAAATATTTTTCTTCCCAGTGATACTTAACATCATGCAATGCTAAATCACCAAATATAGTACACTTCACAAAGTGCTGAAAATAATTGTAGTCACAGTAAGGGGAATACTACTACTTTAACCAAAAACTGTGCACCTTTTTAACATAAAAGGAGGAGGAGAGGAGAGGAAGTGTTAAGGGAGCCATGGCATCATCTGTAGAGGCAGAAAGTCAACAAAAAATGTCCAAGTTTGACAGATTCATAAATAACATCACAACCATATTACTTAGAAACAATGTACATATCTACACGAACTAAAATAGAAAGGAAAAGCAAACTATACATACATTTAATATGTTCCCACTAATTTTTTTTTTAAAAAGGTTATACATTCATGTACTTGTCTATGAAACTTATTTAAAAAGTGCAAAAAAGAAAAAATACAAATACAAAAACCCAAAACAGAACGAGTGGGTTTGGAGGTCTGGGGGGGATGAGGCTCCCCTGTCCCTGAGTTATTTCTGTATCACATGTTATTTTTAAAATAATTGAGAGAGAGAAAAGCCAAAGAAGCTCCTGAAGCGTTTCATTCGGGGGGATAATGTAGCTCTAAGGCAGTGGTCTCAAACAAGGTGGGGGGCATGCAATCAAAATGGGCAAGTCTTTTAAACACCAAACATGCAGAACATCTACAGGCTTGTTTTCAATATGTTTTACATTATGCAGTACTAACCTACCAAATTATACTTCACAAAATTTTATTAATAATTAATGTATAGAAGCTGCTTTCTGGGTTGCTTTAATAGCAAATGACTAAAAACCACGTACTTGTGGAGAAACACTTGTTACTTCTACTACAGTAAAAATGGCCACCAGCATGTGAAAACCAAGAAAGTGTCAGACAAATTCCTTTGTCAGCAAACACCGCTGGCCAATGCATAGAACCAGACAATGGGTCTATGCGTGTGAAGACTCCAGGATTTCGAACAAATTCGATAGCCTGGAGTTAGCTTTATAGAGGCATCAAAGTAAAGATGATTCTAACGTTTTTCTGCTTCTAGTATTTGCTAAATTATTTCCTATATTCAAAGAATTACTATGTGATATAAAAGATGAGTCATGTGCTTTTTCCGTACAAAACACCAGCTCCAAATTTATGGGGTCAGAGGCACCTCTCAATACTAGGCTACCTAGCAACAACAACAACAAAAATCAACATATTTCAAGCTTCCTTTCAAATTAAAGGTGAGAGTATTGAGTAAGAAAGGAACTACTTTTCAAGAGAAACAAAAGCTTTGAAAAGAGAAAATTCTAAAAACAGATGTTTGGAAATATTTCCACTGTTGTATGATCTTGTTGCCCAAAAACAACATAACTGTGTCACCTATAAAAGCTCTTACATTAGCACACTCAGAAACGTGGAAGTAGATAAACAATGTAACTATGTCACCTATAAAAATTCTTACATCAGCACACTCAGAAACGTGGAAATAGATTAGTCTGTTAGAAATCTTACCAGAGTTCTAAATTCGTTTGTTAAAAGTTTGAGAATGCTCTAACTTTTCAGTAAGTTTTGGAGTTTTCAGGGAAAATAAAATTTTAGCACCCAAAGGTCACCTAGTAATGTTTTATAACTAGTGGGATGGATTGAGAAAAGGAATAAGATGATTTAGTAAAAATGGGCAGTGATACAGTTTTTCCATTTTTTTTAGCAACAAAAGTCTCTAAAACCAAGAATGAAAATATGCAAAGCTTACAGTTAGGCTTAAAATAATCATTATTAAAATAAAAATTTCAAAAAATTAATTATATTGCTTTCACTAAAATATTAATCTCTGAGAGCAAGACTTTTTATAGTGTTAAACTTATTTAAAAATATTTAATCTGGCTTGGCACCTGTGGCTCAACGGGCTAAGGCGTCAGCCACGTACACCTGAGCTGGCAGGTTTGAATCCAGCCCGGGCCGCCAAACAACAATGACGGCTGCAACCAAAAAATGGGCAGGCCGTTGTGGCGGGTGCCTGTAGTCCCAGCTACTTGGGAGGCAGAGGCAGGAGACTCGCTTGAGCCCAGGAATTGTAGGTTGCTGTGAGCTGTGATGCTACAGCACTCTATCCAGGGTGACAGCTTGAGGCTCTGTCACAAAAAAAAAAAAAAAAAAAAATTTAATCTTACCCTATTTAGTTTTTAAATATGCTATAAAATGTATGGAACATTAATATTTATACATGAATATAACATATATGGTACAATACATAGATTGTATTGCTATCAAAATGGGCAATACAGTTAGTATGCTCAAATTTCACATATATCCCAGCAATGTGATCAAAAACTTTTGGAATCTATTATTCTAAGGGAGGTTTTTCTTTTTTCTTTTTTTTGGTTGAGATTCATTGGAGTACAAAGAATTAGGTTATACTAATTGCGTTTGTTAGGTAAAGTCCCTCTCATACTTATGTCCTGAGTCCTGCCCCCAAGAGTTGTGCCTTACCCCGTGACCCCCATTGCCTGTTCCCTCCTTTGCTCTCCCTGCTCCCTCATTCTCCTACCCTCCCACCACCTAAGGGAAGATTTTTAAAATACACCTATCTTTTTCCACCTACTACTCCTCAGGTAGGGAATAGCATGTTTAAGAGAATTAAAAAAAAATAATAAGGCTAAAGGTATTTCTGACACAATCCTCTCACCCTCTGTGTGTTCTGGAACTCTAGAAAGCGCTATTGAAAGAGTGATCCTCTTATATTCATTCTGGCCAGAGCAGGCATATTACGAGTGTTCACACTTAGCCATAGCAACATGGTGTTTTTAAAATTGTCAAAAAACATTTGCATATAATTGGTTTTTCCTCTCACAGCACTGAAGTAAAATTACTCTTATTGAATAGATGACAAATAACTTAGCAGAGAGGGTCATGCGAAGAAAAGGTAGAATTAGACTCCTATCTGATAAGCACTATCCCTGCACTGACCTCGCCTATACACTGGACTCCACAGTCTGACACTGGACTCCACCTGAACCCTGGATGCTGAGGCAGGTGTCACATGGACAGAGATGTCACGGCAGCCACCCCCGTGGTTACCAGTACCACAGTATTTTACAAGGAAGCCAGGGTCTCCTTCAGTGGGCCTGTGGGGGGTTGTATTCTAGGAACTTGCAAAAACTATAAAAGTTTGGAATATAAATTAACATTAGGATGACTGCAAGGAATTAACTGCACTTTTGGTATCTAAGTCTCAATCTTCTAGGTTAATTTCTGCTCCCCCAATTTCTAAAATATAGTCTGTTCAAAAACTTTAGAATAACTTACTCCTAAGCTTAGAGCTTTTGTATCTGATACATTGAATTAGTCATATTTTCCTAGTAAGTTACATTCTTTAGCCTAAGAGACTATTTCAAGCATGTATAAATGCATTTTTAAAAACCCAGAGGAGGCTCAAATTTTGTCGAAAAAAAGAAATAATTGTTTAGGCAAACCATATTTCAAAGCTATTGTATTCAGAACAAGAAGATATTGTTTATAAGACATAACACGGTACACAGCCTACATAATTTTCTTCTGTCAGAGAAAATGTTTCTGAAATTGAGGATGAGCATGATGTTATACAGATTATGAAGAATTTTCAGTTTAGGTTTTAACACACCTATATTTCCATCCCCACAATGAACTGCAGAAAGTCACTTCTTGGTATAGATACATGTTTTTATTTTGAAGCAAAGTACAGGGGTGTGGTTAAAAAAATACTCATTTGGTCAGCTAATTTCTTTTTCATGGCTGAAACCAGGACATTTTTAACCCTTTAGTCAGATCCATGATACAAATAAACATACTTAAATGCTTTGCAAGTAACAAAAAATAACAAGCATTTTAACCTGGTAAAAACCAACTGTCACAGTTTCCAGAAACATGTCATGTCAATTAATATATATCTTCTATCCATAAATACTCCTATTCACAGACTGTCAAAAGAACAAAAATGCTACTGTTTGTTTTCATTATTTTAGGAAAGAGAGCACTTGCCATCACATGAGTTTTGCCTGAATATTTCTGTCCCGTTCCCACCTCTTCCCACACATTCTATGCACACTACCAAATATAAAAATAGATGAGCAAAATAAACCAGAGAATTAGATGACAGAGACTCCTAATTCCTAATTAGATCAACTGACATTAATTCTCAATCTCCATATGCCATGAACATGAATCAAACGATGAAATACATCCAGATTTAATCCAAGCATTTCTCACTGAATTTTAAACCTGGAAACCTCTGAAAGTTTAGACAGAAAACTGTAACAAAATATCCAAACTTTTTTTTGTTATTGTTTCAAACATCTTTTGTTACTTTTTCTGGATCATTTGAGGCTAATGGTTTTCATCACAATAAAGAGCAGACTTTGGTCATTTGCCTCTTTCCCCTCCCCCCAAGAAAAAACCACCACCCAGCAATACAAACATACTCCTAGGAACAACTCAGATTATCCTAAGTGGCCTCTCAAAGGTTATACAGTAAATGACACAGACCCTAAATCATGCATTTCTTTAACAGTTTTTAAACATAAACTCTAGGCAACCAAAAGCTACTACATTGCTTCTTCCTGCTCAACAAGGATATGAAATTTAAGAAACACTTTAAATAAACCTGCATTTCTTTGACCAAAATCTAGTACGTAAAGAAAGATAAGCCACTTGCTATCGCTTTGTAAAAACCTGCTGTGATACACGACAAATTACACTGTCATTGCTGCCAACTAGCTATACACAGGCTTTGCCTGAGTGTAAGGCCCTTCATTGTTGAATTTAAGAATCCCCATGATGTTTGGGGACAGCAATTATTTAACTCCATATGTAAAGACAGTCTAAGAATATAAGCTTTAGCTGTAACAGCAGGATAAAAGAAAATTTTTCATAAAGATAGAGAAGTTGGCCTAGAGTTATAAGCACCTTATGGGAGAGAGACTAGTCCTGTTCAACCCCTGTTCAACCCTGTACACTTCTGCCCATCCCCGAGGACCAAGACGTGGTTGTTGAACAAATGTTAACCTAACTCCTTCACAACTTTAAAACTGACTTTACTATTTACTACATCTAGCAAAGACAAATCCTAATATTCACAGTGATCTCAGAAAACCAAAACTGCAGCGCCAATCATAAAATTTCTATTGGCAAAGTTACCAAAGCTTGGACAGGTTTAAACCCAAAGAGATTCACTATATGATTATTTCACTGGCACAAAATAAAGGCAATAAAATATTCTATCTAATTCTAGCAGCTGAACAATTCTTGAGGAAGGTAACATTTGCTTTTGTATATACAGGTGCACAGCATTTTAAACTTTTTAAAAATCCATTTTTAAAAGTCTTTATAATATTAAGAACTTTGTTCATTACCTAAAGCCTTAAAAACATTACAGAAGAAATAGTGCACTAAATGCTTCAAAAGTGTTATTGTATACTAAAGAAACAGTTACTTCTCCATACTTAAAGAAAACCAAAACAGCAGCAAACAACTTCCTCTCTTACACCCATGTAATGTGTTGACAGCCGGTCAAACAGAACAGAGCATTCATTAGAGATTTAGATTAATAACACTTAAGGAAATATGCAGCTTAAACATACAAGACCTCCAAATCCACCATCTCTAAACATACACTATTGAAACCTTAAAAACAGAGAAAAAGAAACTATTAAAAGCATGCTTTACTTAATATTTTACTCACATGTGGTTAAATGTTTAATTACATTCTTCAAAAACGTGGGTACAGGTTCGGTGCCTGTGGCTCAACAGGCTAAGGCACCAGCCACGTACACCTGAGCTGGCCGGTTCGAATTCAGCCCGGGCACGCCAAACAACAATGACGGCTTCAACCAAAAAAAAAAAAAAAAAATGGCCGGGCGGTGTGGCGTGTGCCTGTAGTCCCAGCTACTTGGGAGGCGGAGGCAAGAGACTCCCTTGAGCCCAGGAATTGGAGGTTGCTGTGAGCTGTGATGCTACAGCATTCTCTCCAGGGTGACAGCTTGAGGGTCTGTCTCAAAAAAAAAACAAAAACGTGGATACATAAAGCATTCTCTAGACCTATGATTATTCTAAGACAACTACCATAACATCTCAACTTTCATAATATGCTAGAACAGGGTGACAGTTTCTATTTCAAGGAAAGCAATCTATTAAGTTGAGTTAATTACAAAATAGGCTGTCCTTTAAAAAGAAATAAAATTCTGCATTATATTTCAAAAACTAAGCACAAATAATATACAAACTATTATACTGAAGATGAATGTAAAATACAAATAACACCCCGCCCAAAGTAAAATTTGCAGTAATTTACCACTTTTGGTAGAGGAGATAGGGCTTTACCCCACCAGAGCTTTAGGAAAAGTCATCTTCCTAATTTGCTGACTAGTTAACTAAATCTCGCTAGTTTTCTTCCATCTTTTTTAGATAGAATATAATTCCTATTCAGAAGTAACCAAAGACGACAAAGCCTGCTGTTACTTATGACAATAAATGTGTCCTCTGAGAAGGTGGACCTTCTTTCCTGAAAGATCTCTTTCAAAATAGAATTAAGAAGGGGCAGCGCCTGTGGCTCAAAGGAGTAGGGTGCTGGCCCCATATACCGAAGGTGGGGGGTTCAAGCCTGGCCGCTGCCAAAAACCGCAAAAAAAAGCAAAAAAAGAATTAAGAAAAAATATGTTACTTTCACTAGATGATGGAAAAGAACGAGGTATTAGACGTTCTCCAAAAAAGTCCAACCCTCCAATTGACTGAACTATTTTTACGATGCTCTCTGAGCTTGGTAAGCGTGCCCGACAGCGTGCCCAACAGTAGGCATCTAGCCCCAGGCCACAGCGTGAAGACGGTGCACAGGGTAGGCAGCCTTTTGGTTTGTCACGAAGCTGGTAATGATGTCATGCCATTTCCTCTACCCAATTTCTAATTTCTAATTTTTAATAATGACTTACTCTGCCCCTGATTACAACAGTTCAGGTATGTGGTTTATACTCTCTCCTCTCGCCCTGCAACACAGAACACTAAAATTGAGAGTCTTGATCGTGTTCCATAATGTGATGTTACAAAGATCGTTCAAATGCCCTACTTTGTAGCTATTCAGAACATAAGTAGATACCTAGATATTAAAATACAGAATTACTACATGACTGTTAAAAATGACTGGATAAGAATCACCTTTAGGATATGGCGATGAAAACTGCTTTCCCTTTTAGATGTGAACCCACCAAGTCAGCAGCCTCTAGAACTGCTGTGTTTGTTCGCTTTACCACCATGACCCTACTTTTCTGTTTTTAGACAGCAAATATATGATTATCAGCAAAACACTAGAATGAGCCACAGAAGATAACAGAAATCTTGGAAAAAAAAAATTATGTTCTGTAAGTTTTAGTTTCAGAAACCCCAACATCCACTTCAAGCTCAGACAGGATATGCGAAGTGAAGATATGATTCACCCACCTATCAATTACTGCAATGTACCTGGGTTTTGAGTCCTCTCACCTTCTAGTGTTATCCATCCCAACTAAGCCAGCAGACTCAAGAAAGGTTGAGACATCAATTCTTTTATTCTTCTTACGAGATCAAATGCTAATGGACAGCAACATGGAAATGGTGTAGGGAAGTAGGCAGGAAGGAATTAAAATGACATCTTCTCACAGATGAGCAGCCAAGTCAACACCCCCCGCCCAGAAGGCACAGTGAGACCACAGTGCACTAGGACGCCACAGAATGCCATGCTCACTTTTACTTTGTATTGTCAATAAAAATTTCTTTGCTTTTGCAATAATCCTTTCAAGTAATTTTTTATATAGGCCAGAAGGAGAAAATCTTCTTTATAGAATTTCAGCTAATAAATGCAGAAGGAGTAGGTGGGCATGGTGGCTCACACCTGTAATCCTAGAACTTTGGGAGGCTTAGGTGGGTAGATTGCTTGAGCTCAGGAGTTCAAGACCAGCCTGAACAAAACTGAGACCCTGTCTCTACAAAAGAAAAGAAAAAAAAAAGGAAGAAAAGAAAAACAAGCCAGGTGTTGTGCCAGGTGCCTATAGTCCCAACAACTTGGGAGGCTGAGGCAAGAGGACTGCTTGAGCTCAAGACTTCTGGGTTGCTGTGAGCTATGATGTCATAGCACTCTACTCAGAATCTCTGTCTCAAATAAATAAATAGATTAATAAAATAATAAAAATACATATAGAAGGAATAATAAAAACAAATCAGCAATTCACGAATACCACAGTAAAAACTGCAATAGATTACGAATCAGGAATAGATGCTAAAATCAGTGAGCAAAAGTATAGTAAGAAATAGGTATTTGCATATCTAACCTCCAAGTATCTCCCCACAAGATACTTAAGAACAAAGGGAAACAATAGTAACTTTCCAGTGAAACAGGCCGATGTCTCCATAACCAAGTGACCAAAGTCAAAGGCTTCAGTGGTGGGGTAACTGGCTGTCACGAGCCTTCTGATACACTGCACAGAGACAGGGACAGCACCCACACTCAGGTGTTCTCATGGAAAATGTGCGGTGTGAACTGAACCCATTTACTATCACGTGAGTTGTGTTTAACTTACACCAGTTTTGAGCCCGGGGCCTCATGAAGCATGTCTAACTCACACGGGTCTTGACCTAATAAAACACTGCGGCCCCAAGAAAAAAACTTTTTTTAGTGTGTCGGTCAATGTGTGAAGCAAACCCTAGTCGAGAGCCATTCTACAAAATAGCTGGTCGGTATTCTCCAGTGCAAGTGTAAAGGGCATGAGAGAGAAAGCCAGGAAATGTTTCAGTCTAAGGAAGACTAACAACCAAATGAAGTGATCCTGGACCAGAAAGAAAACAAAAGTAAGACAACTGGGGAAATGGAAATCAGAGCTTTTAATTATTACACAATAATATAGTATTGGTGTGAATGTCCTGATTTTTCCAGTTGCACTGTTGGTTATATAAAATGTTAATATCTGGATGAAGGGCATATAGGAGTTCTTCGTATTTTTTAATGACATTTTTATGTATCTGACGTTATTGAAATAAAAATAAGAACAGATCAACATGAAATTGGTATTTTAAGTATAGTACATACACCATTTTATTTCTCTCCCTAATCATCTGCACCATGCTTACTAAAGTTAACAACTTGGTCTCAGCTAAGTTTGCGGTTTTTGTGGAATATGATGCATATTACATACAATTAATTGAAATGCTTCCCTCACGTCCTAGGAGGATAAGCACTGTCATCTATCCTCTGCCTCATACAAGAAGCATGCATCTCTGAGGATGCACACATACGTCCCAGCACCTCGCTTAGTGACCAGCTCAGGGTTGAATGAATGAATAAATGACTCCTTAGCCTTATTTTAAAATAAAAACTAAGAAAAAAAAAAAGCAGGGTAACAGGACATAAGATACTCTTGACTCAGTTACAATATCAAGTTTTGTGGGTAATTTCCAGTCTAGAGAGAAAAGCATTCATGTTAGAAAAAGGTTGAGTTTTACATGTCTTTTTCTTTTTTGCAGTTTCTGGCTGGGGCTGGGTTTGAACCCACCACCTCCAGCATATGGGGCCAGTCCCCTAGTCCTTTGAGCCACAGGTGCTGCCCCAAAGGTTGAGTTTTAGACTTTGTTTTGAATTCTTTGGCTTACGATTTGCATGGCATTTTTTTATCTTCAAAATTCATCATTTCTAAAAATTGGCAATAAAAACACATCACCAAGGCTAACATTTGTTTAGGGGGAGATATACATCAGGCATGTGCAAATTGCTTTACTGTCTCCTAGGCACTCATCAGAACAACTTTGTGAAATGGGCACAATTATTATGCACCTCACCTCTTCACCATATGAAAACAGGCTGAGGACTCACCAGCCACATGCCCTGGAGCTGGCAGGTTCAAACTCAGCTTGGGCCCGCCAAACAGCAATGACAACTACAACCAAAAAACAGCCAGGGGTTGTGGCGGGCGCCTGTAGTCCTGGCTACTTGGGAGGCTGAGACAAGAGAATCCCTTGAGCCCAACAGTTTGAGGTTGCTGTGAGCTGTGATGCCACAGCACTCTACCAAAGGTAACATAGTAAGACTGTCTCAATATTAAAAAAAATTTTTTTTAATACATTTTTTTTTTAAAAAAAGGCTGAGGGCAATGGAACAACAGGGTCACAGTCCCTGAGGTGCAATGTGATCCGGATCTGCTCAGTGCAACTCCAGCATCTGGGCTCTTGGCTATGCGTCTTGCTTTATATACACATAAATAAAAGAAAAGGTATAAATTTAAAAAAAGAAAAACCTGCTCGACTACTTAAAGTAGCCAGAGGAAAGCTGCTGAAGGGGTAGATGACAACTAGATAAACACGAAGACTCTATGTAAAACACACTCACCTGCTTTCTGTAAATCTACGCAATTCTCTGCTCTTTCTATTTTACTTATAGTAAAAATTCCCTCATGAAAATATCCCAGCTTTGCCCCAGCTGCCACTAAAGAGATGGAAGCGACACTGTTCCTCTTCGTCATTGAGGACAGGCTGCCAGATGCCAGGAGCACAGGGCGCAGGGGGAGGTCAGGAGGCAAGAAGCCCAGGAGGGAAAGGGTCAGAGTCCTTCTCCCCTGGACGGTCATCCCTATTGACACACCCAGAAGTTCATAATATGCTCTAAAACCACCTTGCACCTGTGGTCACTGAAGGAGTGAGACGACAAATGCTAAACACTTTAGTGCAGCTGTGTTTTCTCAAATTGTTGCCCCAGAATGAGAGCAACTGGGCAAAAGCGAGTGACAGAACAAGCCAGTGAGAGTCCATGCAGAGAAAGGCCAGTGTCTGTCTTCTCAAAGCCCCTCAGGCAGGGCAGGAGCGTGGGGCTGCTGAGAGGTCAGACGAGTCTACAACAATGCCTACCTTATGCCACTGTGTCACTGTCCCCAGAGTGCTGCCCTGAAGTAGACACTTATTAAATCTTTGCTGACTTATCGAAGACAAAAATGCAGTTAAGTCAAAATATGATTACTCAGAGTCATCACGAGTGAGCGACTCAACTGAGAAAGAGCAGCTAATATTCCACAGAGAGGCTGAGCCAGTGCTACCTGGAGTACCTGTAAAGGTGTCCACAAATAGACAAACCAAGAGCTCAGCCAAAAGGGATGGGAGGAAGCAGTGAATGGCTTTGCCTGTTTTTCTTCGTTACTGTTAGCAAATCTAAAACTTGGAGGCATCACCCTTTTTGCTGTAGGAAAGGAAGTGTCTTTCTCTGGTATATACCACCTTCCTTTCTTATAGTACTACTTGTTTACTTTTCAAGTTCATTTCCTTAGTGGTTGCAGACTTGGGGGAACATTTAGACACTTGCTGACTAGGCTGTTCAAGCAACTTTAGAGCACTTGGTATCCTCTTTTGTTCAGTTCTTTGCAACAGTATCGCATGCCATACTCTGCGCACATAGCTAACCTACTTGGCATTTACACACTTTTTATGACTAAATAGCATCTTTTAAAAGTCCAAATTTAGAAAGCCAATTAAGAGGTGATTATTCATATTATTAAAGGTGACTGCTCTAAAAGAGGATTCACTTAAATATTCTTTTCTAAGGTCCAATTATTGTAGGCTCGACCTCCATGTGTGGTGTTTTTAGGTTAAGTGTTTTAGGAAGCACAGATTTTTTTTAAATCTACGAAGAAACCACTTAAGAGGGAGCTCACACAACTATTACATAAAGCAAAAAAAAAAAAAAATCACCTTGAATGTCACCAAATACTTACCTTTACTAAGCTGAAAGTTGTCTCCCTTAACTGTCAAGTTCCATCTTTACCTCCTAAAAACCTCTAATGGTGGTGACTGTCTCCAAAGAAAATTACTAATTTGTATCAAATCTGGGCCTTCCTTAGGAGATGTTCACTGCTCTTTAATTGGGATTTCAAAGATGTAATCAATGTACCTGTATAGTTTAGAGATCCACACAGTGAGAGGAGACTAAGAGAAGTGGGGGGCAGCGCTGAGTGACAGCAATAGTGAGGGGAGTGGGAGAAATCCCACCAGCTGCAGGGGAGGCAGAGACAGAAGGTGAGGCAGGGCAGCAGTGCCATTCCGTATGATACCATAACTGTGGGTACGTGATACTGTACACTCGTCCAAACCCGCAGAGTGCACAACATGGAGAGCCCAAATGCCCCCCTACAGACTGCGGTTGTCAATGATACGGTCAGGCCAGTTCAGGGACTGTAACAAACGTCCCCTCTGGGACGGGCTAGGATGGGGATGGTGGGGAGGCTGAGTGTGCACGTCTGGAAGGGATTGTGGGAACTCTCTGCATACTTCCCTCAATGTCGCCATGTGAACCTAAAACTTCTCTTAAAAACGAAGTCTATTAATTGAAAAGCAAAAGTGCAAACAGCATGAAATGCTATGATAGAAACAGAGAGGAAAGAGACTGTTACTGAGTTTGTCTGAAGAGGGGATGTTGCAGCCAGACCTCAAAAAAGGGAACAGACTTTGGGTTTGGATGGGAGAACGTGTCATTAAATGCGGGCAATGACAGGGAAAGAAGGCTGAGAAGGCTGGTTTCTCCTCTGTGGGATGCAAGGAGTCATGGAAGGTTTTGAGTTAGGGCGGTTCTACGATGAGGCCCCTCTAGGCAGTTTAGTTCAGTGTGTGGAATGGAATTGGGAGTAAGGATGAAGACCGAGGCTGGGAACCACAGTGTGGACTGAGCTACGGGTCCCAGGCACAGGATGGATGCTCCAGAGGTTGGGGAAGAGGCAGAAAGAGCTTTGGAAAGCTTAAGAGGTGTCAGGCCTTTGAGACTAGAAGAATAGTGAGACCATTCCCTTGAATAGGAAATGCAGAAAGAGAAGCCACTTTAGGGTATGTAACGTAGAAGATGCATCATTTTGGTGTAAGCACATATTATTCACGTGGAGATGTCTAATGCACAGTTGCAAACCTGTTTCTGAGGCTGAAAACATTTAGAAGTCATCAGCAAAGAGATTTTAATTACCACCTTCCTGGGATCATACGGTACAGTGATAATGTCACAATGGGATTCAGAATGAAAAATGAAAATGGCCAAAATGTGCGGGAAGAGGACTCTACAGAGTAATCTGAAAGGGAATTCTTGAAGAAAGAAGTAGAACAAAATAGGAAATGTTCTCTCTCCTGGCCAAGCACAGACACCTGCCTTTATCACCACAAATGATTTATCACATACCACCCTCATTCAATGCAGGGGTACAGATGCTATTAATTAAGCAAAAGTCACATTGTTACTTCGTGAAAGTTTATGGACTAGGACAGGGAACTTAGACATGTCCTTTAAGCTTGAAGTACAGACTCCCAAAAATGGAATTCAGGTGCACATATGTGGTCAGGTGTGTATTAATTGTCTCCAACGACTCCTGTCTCCTGGCATCCAGACCACCATGTAGGCCCTTCTGACACCGACTCTGTTCTCTGTCTCGAGGTTTGCTTTGGCCAGTGGGACATCAGCAGACAAAACCTTACTCAGAGGCTTGACAATCCGTGGGCCCTGGGCTTGTCCTACGATATCGCTACAGTGTTCCATCACTGAACTTTCAGTCCCAGTGATTCCCCAGGTAACCGGAGCCACACAAGTGAGACCAGAACTGGCCTGTTAGCTCAGCCCAAATCATCAGCAAATAAAGAGTTGTTTAAGCCACTATGTTTTGAGGTGACTTATTATATAGCAATAAACAATTACTGAACATTTTAAAGGTGGGCACAAAGTATATCTACATGGGAGTAAATAACTGTGGAAGGAGTTTTAGGTTTGGAATAAAGGTTATATTTAAAAACCCACAGAAGATTGAAAATGACCCCATGATTTGAAACCTGTGTTGGTCCCTCTGGCACTAAATACCTTTTCCACTTGGTTGTTTTTAAACTGTTACCATCCTCATCTATTGATTTCATCCTTAATGATCTAGAGATACAGATTCCAGAATTTAACAGCAGAACGGACCTACAGATAACCAAAAGATGAGGAAATTAAAGCACAAGAAATGACTCCTTCCTAAAGTAACACAACTAATTACTTTTTGCATCAAGACCAGAATCCAGACCAGCTACTTACAGCTCAGACGACGGGGTTTGGACTATACAAACCTGGCCAGCCATAACCACAGGCACTGCATAATTTAGCTCAGTCAGACTCTATTCATAGATTTGCTATCCTCAAGAAAGCCAGCCTTTCGCATGCCCAAGTGCACACAGGGCATCTGGGCTTTTCTTCTTTGTGCATCAAAGCTCAATGCCTGGATGGAATCACCCAGGTGGTGAAGAGATACAGGCAAGACGAGCAGCGTTAAGTACTCTGGTGAAAGGCTGCCAGAGCAATCCTGCCCAGATAAAACCAGAACTCAGACCTGCCAGCACCAAAGCGACCCGGGCACAAGTGTGCAGCACCACGAAATCCCACAGAAACGCACTCATTCCACATTTAGTCTAGACTCATGTCAAGTCCCACAGTGTGAAGTACTTGATTACCGTAAGGATCTCAACAAGTATACTCTGAAACATTTTCTAATTCACAGAAAGATTTTAGATGGATAATCTGAAAATAAGTATGAAGACAGATCTCTAGTACATCCACAAATGAATATACCATCTCTGGAAAATCGGCCCCTTCAAGATCCTGGGCTCTGCAATCTGATTGGCATATTCTCCCACCACCTCTCGTCCTGAACAGCGCCCTCAGATCAAAAATATAGTGGAATTTGCACCAACAATCCCTAGTGGGGCTCCAGGAGGGTTGCATTTTGGATAACAATTTGCACTTTGAAGAAGTTTTCATCTCCCTGGTTGACTGTCCTTGTTAAGAACGAACGAATATAATTAAAATAGATAGTATTGGGTCTTGATTAAAAAATATCTGATATAGGGGTGGCACCTGTGACTCAAAAGAGTAGGGCACTGGCCCCATATGCTGGAGGTGGCGGGTTCAAACTCAGCCCCAGCCAAAAACTGCAATAAAAATAAAAATACCTGATATAACAAAATTAAGGGTATGGACATTAAAAGCACATCATATTAAATGAACTCCACTCTTCTCTATCAAGTCTGTCTCCTGTCTTTTTTTTCTTTATATACATGTATTTTATATATATATATGTATATATATGTATGTTTATCTTTTTTTTTTCTTTTTTTAGAGACAGAGTCTCACTTTATTGCCCTCAGTAGAGTGTCGTGGCATCACAGCTGTTTCCTGTGTTTGAACAATCTCTTCTTTATGTTCCCTATTAAGTATCTATGCATGTGTGACCATATTCTTTGGTTAATTTAACCTAAACTTACACCCTCTCAAGAACTCTTCTCCTCCCCTCCTTCCAGAATCAGTCTTCCTGACACCCCATCTTCAATTACTCTGAAAGTATGTCTTAAAATATTCCTACTTAAATAGGAAACCAAAAGGAAAAGTCAGGAAGAGTTCAACAGAACTCCTCATGGTCCTCCTTCCCACTTTTTTCCCTCCTTCCCCTTGATCCTGCCTGAGCAATTTTCGAAATAAATATTTTAATTGGGCTCGGCTCCTATGGCTCAACGGGCTAAGGTGCCAGCCATGCACACCTGAGCTGGCGGGTTCAAAACCAGCCCGGGCCCGCCAAACAACAATGACGGCTGCAACCAAAAAATGGCCAGGCGTTGTGGCAGGCGCCTGTAGTCCCAGCTACTTGGGAGGCAGAGGCAAGAGACTCGCCTGAGTCCAGGAATTGGAGGTTGCTGTGAGCTGTGATGCCATTGCACTCTATCCAGGGTGATGGCTTGAGGCTCTGTCTCAAAAAAATATATAAAAATAAATAAATAAATATTTTAATTGGAAATGATCTAACAGCACTCCCCTAGTGAACAGAGATTGACTTTTTAAAGGGAAGAAAAGAAGAAAACAAACTTTTTCATTTTTATCCTATATTCAGCCGAAAGAAAATTCTCTGTCGTACTTTTTGGGCTTTTGTTTTACAAGAAGTATTTGGGATTTTGACGTCCAGTGGAGGAGAAGTTCTAAAAATCCTAGTGCCTTAGAATAAGTATTTCAGTTTTCCTAAAAGATTGAAAGTAGTACACTCATGTAAGACTCTTTCTAGTAATTAGCTACATTTTTTAATCCTCACAGATCTCTAGCACTTGTTTTAGAAAAGTTTTGCATGTATTTTCATTGACACCACCCTGCTCGCCTAACAGGGCCTTGCTAGTTAAGGTGGAAGGTATGTGCTCTGGTCACGGCCAGAAGCACTGGCCTATGCCTTCCACTGCTGGCAGCAAAATCAAATTAGTTTGATTATACCGATTAAAAACAATTACTCCTGGCTAAGGGGATGGAGGAGGGGGTGCAGGGCAAAAGAATCTTCAGTAGAACATCCACCAAACCAAAGACACCAGAGGAAACATTTAAAGTATGTTGGGCAATACAAGGTAAATACAAATGAACTCCAAGAAGTCAAGAAATAATACCAAAAGCGCACTTAGGTATTTGCCAACCTTTAGCCTGCATGTAATGAAAACAAAAAGTGCTCAGAGAAACACCAGCTGAGCTTGCAAAAAACATCCATTTACTTTACACTTAAGCACAAAGGAAGTTTAAAAAGAATAAACATTTTGATTAATTTAGAGACACACAACAAATGTGTTTCTCTTAATTGCTCTACTTAAGAGTTAGGATTAAGAGCTTTAAAAAATTGAGCATATACCTACCTTTTATTAGGTCCAAAGTGCTTTAAAAATGAACAGGAAAAAAAAGGGGGACAATACACCCAAGAATACAAATTAGTAAGAACACAGAATACACACAATTCACAGAATTCTAAAATTACTTTAAAACTAGAGCACAATTTTTTATAACACAAAATGCCTTCAGTTTTGCTAAGCCTACGAAAACTATTTGCTATAAGCTAATAAAGTAGCTGTAATTTGAGTATCTTTTCAGTGACCTCTTCTGGGCAAAAAATATGCAAAAAATGATTTTTATGAACAGCAATAAAAGTAAAACATTGTATTTAATTCATAGAAGCAGGAATAATTAAAGTCATATAATGTCCTCATCCACACACATTCACAGTCCCTGTTCCAGAGTACAAAGAACGTGTGAAAGAAATTACTATGCTGCATTTTATCCGATTTCCATCCATATTTCAATTTCAAACTTAATTAAAACTGGCAGTTTTACTAAGAAGAATCAAATATCATCGAAGTGGAAGTGTTGTCTTTTTTTTTTTTTTTTTTTAAGAAAAAGCAAAAGAAAAATCAGGACATCCCAAGCAAAGGATTAACAGAGCTTTGATTAGAATTGGAAGCCGCGGTTAGACAGATGTTTTGAATTATCAGTTTTCTCAAGACGCAATCCTTTACAGGACGCTCATTAGATTTTTTTTGCATATAATTCTGAATTCTAGAATACTGATAGAAAAGTTTTGCTTGCTTTAACCTAATAGGGACTCATAAATCATGGAAGAAAGGAAATCCACTCCTACAGCATCTCCTTTGGTGGTACCAGGTACTATTTTTGCGCCAAAAGAAAACCCTGGAAGTGCTCAAGAGCTCTTTCTACAGAAGCAGCACCTCCCAGTTAGATTCAGGCTGTAGTAGTCTGTTAGCTTGTTTACCAACACCAGGTCCTTTTAACAGGAATGAAGGAGTCTAAGAGCAGCAGCTATGAGGACCAGGCTGACCGAGACCTGCCAGCCCACAAAAGACCAGGGAGTGGATTATGCTGATGTGGTGTCTCAAGGCAGCAGCCCCAGGGACCCGCAGCACCCAGGGGATTGCCTGCCCTCTCCACGGAGCTGCTGAAAGAGACAACAACAGGCTCATCCTAATACTCAGGCTTCTCACTGGATCCAATTTATTTACCTTCCCCTCAGCCTGGGAAAATAGAATCTCAACTTGGTGATTGACACTAAGTTTCCTAAACATGGCTCAGTTTTGAATTCCCTAATGCAAAGTGCAAATAAAGTGCGGCTGAAAAGAGAAGGGGTTTCAGGGAGATGAAGGCAATGACATTTAATATTCTACATCGACATATAACAGGGATGTCGAGCTCAACAAGATCTAGGGGAAAATTTTCAGGCAAGAGAAGTAATAAATAGTTGTAAAAATTGAGAGAAGGATTTGGGGGAAAAAACATTTTATTTATGTTCCATTTTGGAAAAAAAAACTATGCCTCTAATTACCTTATAATATAAGCGGTTCTCAAACTGTGGGTTCCTACCCACGGGAACTGTATTAAAGGGAACTGTATTAAAGGGCATTAGGAAGGTTGAGAACCCACTGCCTTATGTGATCAAGCCTTATTAACTCAACAAATGGCAATATATATTTGTGTAGCAGCAGTGTTTTTAAAATTATCATCACAATTCTTCTTATAAATTCTATTATATTCTATGACATATTACATATGATGCTGCAGACAGAAACAGCAGCTTTTAGGCTTAGTGGGCCCTCTGGAGACCACCCAATCTAACCCCCTCAATTTATAAGTGAAAAGAGTGAATCCAAGGCCAGTAATGGAAAAGCTGGGTGAAACTCCAGGGACTGCCCAGCCAAAGGCCTCTGTTTCTCCCTCCAGAGCCTATATGGAATGGTCCTGAGCTTTACCAAAGCCGTACTCTGTCACCAAAAACAGTCAGTCTCAGAAAATGAAGCCTCAGTAAACGTGCTGAATTTAACACAAGGAGTGAATTTTTGTTCTCTTAAATTCACGTTTACTTATTTCATGTACACTCAACCTTCTCAAATCTACCCGATTATCATAGGCGTAATAATTCTGTATGACTACGACCCTATTCTGTAGCCATCTGTCCAGGGCTGGCCGCAGACCCATGAAGGAAGAAGTCTTTTCTCAGGGTGTGAACTTGGGGCCTGCACACAGGCCCTTCCCTGCCACTTAATGATGGATGACACACAAAGAATCTAACTGGTCGGTGTCTACCACCATTTGGCCTGGAGGAAGCAGAGATGCAGACAGAGAGAAGAAACAGAGCAGTCCTGGCAGCATCTGTATCCCTGGTTCCAGCTTGTGTTGCCACATCCCCTGCTAGGACCTCCAGACATATCCTTGGGATCCCCGATTGTCACATACAACCACAATCCTACAGTATCTCCAAGTTTCACTGAGTTTTACTTTGAAGATATTTAATATCCCAGTGTATGGTTTGAGGCAAAACAATTTACTTTGGCAAATAAAATTATACCAATAAAAAAAGTATTAGGATGGGCTGGCACAATCAACCTTATTACTCAAAATATGACCAATAAGTATGCAATGTGTTAAGGTAAATAACCATAAAAAACAACTCTACCACTTGTAACTAGAGAAATTTTAAATACATAGTATTACACCCTCAAATTTGGAGTAATTTATAATAATGCTTGATAAATCTGCTTCTTAATAGTTCATTTCACATGAAAACATCTAAGGTTTGGAAAAGACCAACAGAAGTTGCTGTGGTCCAGGCAAGAGAAGGAAATTGGTCTTGTTTAGGAGAACCTCCCCCGAAGAACTTCCCATCTCACACCTGTAATCCTAGCACTCTGGGAGACCAAGGTGGGTGGATCACTTGAGCTCACAGGTTTGAGACCAGCCTAAGCAAGGGCAAGACTCCTGTTTCTTAAAAAAAAAGAAAAAAAAAAAAAAGCCAGGCATTATGGTGGACTCCTATATTCCCAGCTACTCTGGAGGCTGATACAAAGAGAATCGCTTGAGCCCAAGAGTTTGGGGTTTCTGTGAACTGTGACACCAGGGCACTCTACCTAGGGTGACAAGTGAGACTCCGTCTCCAAAAAACAAAAAATTTCACTAGATAATGTGTGTATTTTACCATTGTCACTGCCTAGAAGGCCTCGAAGTTTTCTTTTATGTAACTTAAATGCCTCCTATTACATGCAAGGTGTATCTCCTCCTCTGGTCTGTCTGCTGTGCAGATGAGGAAATGCACACCACCCATCATTGCCTTTGTCAGGAAGCAATTTTCTTTTCTTTCTTT
>CAUYRH010146879.1:0-18419 GCA_963574655.1 Perodicticus potto | reverse complement strand
AATAATTCCAGGGTACGTATGTTTGAGCAAGTAGCAGTTTCAGTAGAATGTTTAAAAAATGACCGGGCGTTGTGGCGGGCGCCTGTAGTCCCAGCTATTTGGGAGGCAGAGGCAGGAGACTCGCTTGAGCCCAGGAATTGGAGGTTGCTGTGAACTGTGATGCCACAGCACTCTATCCAGGGTGACAGCTTGAGGCTCTGTCTCAAAAAAAAAAAAAAAAAATGAAGCATTTTTTTCTTTTGATCCTTGTCATCAAGTTCCTGTAGGTCATAGTGTAGGTGATATGAAAGGGAAGGAAGAAACACTCCTATTAATGGTGGATTTCAGGGGGTGCAACTAAGAATTTTTTCAAATGAATATCTGGGTTTATATGATTGAACATGTAAGGCCAAAAGATAAGGGCAATGGTGTATATGGGGTGTATATGGGGGAACAAAGGCAGTAGGATGAGGGCACAGGGGATACGGCCACTGGTATAAGCTTAGGAGGATAAGGCCAGTGCAAGGCCAGGGGAAACACTGGGGGAAAAGTCTAAAAGTTTAGGTTTTGCTGCAGTGTATTTGTCCCGGGGACTGGTCAGGAACCAGCCTGCTGGGCCCCAGCCCCCTTCCCTAAGGCGCCATCACATCTTTTCCAGGCCCAGATTCCCTGCAGTAGCCACCCAAGGTGGGCCTTTCTGCCTCCCACCCTACCTGTCTCCACCCTGCTGTTCCTCCCCACCCCCAGGTTATGGTTCATCTTTCCTCTGTTCAAATCACCTCTGGGCAGTTGGCCTTGTTGTTTGATCCATGTTCCATTCTTCAACATCCTTATTGGTGCGCCCAGCACCAAATGGTCATCCCCACTGCCTCCCTTTCTGCCCACACCACCTTTGCCTAATCACAGACATGGGGTCAGTCCCCTAGCAGCGGACCAAGTTCTTCTAGGGCTGGGCTGCAGGGGCCTCAGGTACTGGAGTGTGGCCAGTCACCCAGGTGTGCAGCTTCCAGTAGGAGTTTTCTTGCTGCCCGTGGCCAAGCAAGGTAGCATCTTATCTGCCAAATCCTCTCCTCCAGCCAGGAAAATTCTGTTCTTAAACATGCTCAAATCATGAAGCTTTGTAAGTGGAAAGAGAGGCAGATGGTTAATTCATAAAGTTACAGGGATGCCTTTGCCCAGGGATGTGGGGTGCGGCCCTCTGCAGGTCCTTCTGTCCTGAGAGACACAATGAATGGTGACATGCTCTCGGGCACAGGTGCTTCGGGTCAGCTGCCCCAACAGAGAACACAGACCACTAAGTGCTCAGTGTTCATGCCCCTTGGTTGTGATGCCAGTTTGTGTCCCAAGGTCTTGGAAAAATTTCTAACTAGTTATCCAGAGCAGGGACAAAGGGATGTGCATCTGTTTTTTTTTTTTTTGAGACAGAGTTTCACTTTCTTGCCCCCAGTGGAGTGATCTGGTGTCATAGCTCACGGTAATCTCAAATGCTTGGGCTCAACCCATCCCCTCGTCTCAGCCTCCCAAGTAACTGGGACTACAGGCACCTGGCACAATGTCCAGCTATTTTATTTTATTTTTTTTAGAGACAGGGTCTCACACTTGCTCAGGCTGGTCTTGGACTCATGAGCTCAGGTGATCCACCTGCCTCGGCCTCCCAGATCAAAGACGCTTTTGAATGATGTTGTACTGAGGCCTCCATTAATGATAACAGGAGACGAATATGCTTAGCTAAAACTCTGTGCACAAGTATCAGTTACCCAACCTGGAGAACTGGGCTTCTTCAGGCTTTGAAGAAATGAGTTCTGGGAACCAACTTGGAGGCAGAGACTCAGTACTGTGTCTTGTAAGGGACTTTACCTTTGCTCTAGAGGGTGTAAACTCAGCACTCTCAGGTTACATATTGAAGACATCTTCAGGACAGCCTTGTCATGTTTCAAATTCATGTTTTTCTGCATGGGACCAAATCAGAGGGAAAAATAGAACACTACAGCTTAATTAAAAGAATTGTCCCTAAAAGATCTTGTTTTCAGTTAGGTGGTATGTGGGAAACTGGTAAAAAATTCAAACGACATTGGGGCATCTTTTTTCTCATGTCCTCAGCTGTTCTTCTCGCTGTTTTACTTTTGACACGGGAAAAACTGATCTCTACGGTTCCTGGCAAAACAATCAGAAACTTCCCCTTTGATACTGAGGCTCAGCTTGACTTGTATTGATACTTTTGTTAGATATTGTTAGATGTCTTTCCTCACATCTGTACCTCTTTTTAAGAGTTCTTCATTCCTGGCATTTAAATAATTGTGTGTGCGTGTTTCATTTGAGAACACTGAGAAAGTTCATAAGGTAGTTGATACTTGGTTTGATTTAAAGTGTATTTTTCTGCTGTTAGTTCTAAGGACCTAGATTTCTCAAGTTGCTCAGAGAGAACTGGTCGCCACTGAGGCGCCAGATGGGCGGGCTGGGCAGTGGGCCATTGTCTGAACCAGATGTTGGTTGGATTTAGCTGACTCCTCACCCCAGGCCACTTCTAGTCAAACAATTATACTTAGTGGGGCATTGGCAACAAACTATCATTGATTTTTGTATTTTTTTTTTCAGTTTTTGATACAGAATCTTACTTTGTCACCCAGGCTAGAGGGCCATGGCCTCATCATAGCTCATAGCAAACTCCTGGGCTCAAGTGATCCTCCTACCTCAGCAGCCGAGTAGCTAATTTTTTTTATTTTCAGTAGAGACTGGGTTTTGGTCTTGTTCATGTTGGTCTCCAACTCCTGAGCTCAAGCAATCTACCCTTCTCAGCCTCCCAGAGTACTGGGATTACAGGCATGAGCCAACATGCCAGGCTGCTTCATTTTTTTTTTTTTTTTTTTTTTTTAGTAAAGGAACAGGCTCTCCCTCTGTTACCCAGGATAGTGTAGTCAGCACAATCTTAGCTCACTGCAACCTCAATGCTCTTACCTCAGCCACCCGAGTTGCTGAGACTACAGGTACCTGCTATAACACTCAGCTAAGTTTTTGGAATTTTTTTTGTAGAGATGAGGTCTTACTGTGTTGCCAAGGCTGGTCTCGAACTACTGGGCTAAAGTTTTCCTCTTGCTTCTGTCTCACAGAGTGCTGAATATATAGGCATGAACAACCATGGCCAGACAAGTTCTGTATGTTGGTAAACAGGGATAGGACACGAAAGAGTCAGGGTTTAGTAAAGATTTCCTGCCAGGCAGAGATTCCCACCGAATCCCGAGTGTGCTCAAGGGTATATCTGCGGATGCTAATTATGGCTTTTAAGTGGTTGCACAGTTCACAGTCTCTATTCTGAAGTGCTACAGAGAATTTTAAGACTCCAGAATGAAGGTTTGTGTCTATCTCTCGTTACCAAAGTCTGTCTATATTCATTTCATTTTATTTCATTTTTTTGAGACAGGGTCTCTCTTTGTCATCCAGGCTGCCATGCAATAGCACCATCGTAGCTTGGTGTAAACACAAGCTCATGCAATCCTCCCGCTTCAGCCTGCCATAGCGGGGACTACAGGCCAGCGATAGCTATGCCGGCTAATTTTTCTATTTTTGTACAGGCTGGGTCTCACTTTTGCTCAGGCTGGTCTTGAACTCCTGGATTCAAGCGATGTTCCTGCCTCAGCCCCCTAACAAGCTAGAATGGTAGATGGAGGCCACGGTGCCTACCCCAAAGTCTATTACGTGACTTTACAATTCTGTTCACAACAATCCTGTTTTTACACTATCCAGTTTTAAAGGAAATTGTAGCTCAAATGAAAGAAACCACTGTGTGTCCCCTGTGGTTCTGGGGTACAGCATCTTTCCACAGAGCCGTCTGTCCTGTATAGCTGCCTCCCAATAAACAGCATCACTTCACTACGGTTTAAGAAACGGAGGCAGGTGGCTGGGTGTGGTGGCTCACACCTGTTATCCCAGCACTCTGGGAGGCTGAGGAAGGTGAATTGCTTGAGCTCAGGAGTTCGAGACCAGCCTGAGGAAAAAGTTGAGACCTCCATTGCTATTAAAAATAGAAAAGCTAGCTGGGTGTTATTGAGGGGTAGTCCCAGCTGCTGGGGAGGCTGAGGCAGGAGGGATCTCTTGAGAGGTTGCTGTGAGCTATGATGCCACTTTGCACTTGGACTCCGCTCTTGGCAATTTACCCAGGAAACAGAGGGAGACTCTATCTCAAAAAAAAAGGAAAAAGAGATGGGTGTAAGGAACTCTAAGAGAAGATAAGGGACTCAGAAAGGCCAACAGAGTGCTCCCAAAGCCTGACCTTCTAGAGCTTTCTCCAAGTTCCGGCAGGCATATACACACACTTTATGTTTGAGGCAGAATGTCAGAGTCACTCCAAAAAGATTGTGCCAGTTTCTATTTAATCCATCAGAATAGTGCGAAGTAGACGCGTCAATGTTCCTGTTTTAACACAAACTTCGGTAAGAATTACAAAATCCTCCAAACTAGCGGAGGTTGACAGGCAAAATTATAAAATGCATCTGGCGCCTGTTGCACAGTGGTTACAGCGCCAGCCACACACACCGAGGGTGGCGGGTTTGAACCCAACCAGGGCCAGATAAACAACTGTAACAAAAAAATAGCTGGGCATTGTGGCGGGTGCCTGTTGTCCCAGCTGCTTGGGAGCCTGAGGCTAAGGCAAGAGAATTGCTTGAGCCCAGGAGTTCAAGGTTGCTGTGACCTGTGACCTGTGTCACCACGGCACTCTACCAGGGGTGACGTAGTGAAACCCTGTCCCCCCAAAAAAAGTATTCCTTTTGACACATTGTGTTTTCTTTGTGAGCTGATCCTGTGCTCACTTTTCTGTCTAAGTTTTTGGGTATTTTCTATTGATTTGATCCAATGTATGTCAAACAAGTCCCTTAAACTTTCCACATCCAGGCCTGAGCTCTGAGACCTGCTACTCTGGGGGGGAACTCCAGGGGAGACCCCCTGAGGGACCTGTGCCCAGGAGTCAGGGGCCTGGTATGAGGGGTCAGGGATCAGGCTGCCAGACAGGGAGGGAGACAGGGAGGACCCATGGGGGAAGGACGATTCTGTCCTTGTTTCTGCATCTCAGGTCCCCTGCCCAGCTTGCCCTGCTTGGGTGAAATGCAGGACAGCAAGAGGGAGGGTGTGGGCAGCAGGTCCTGGCCGGGCAGGGCTCTACCTGCTTTCTCAGGCCCCAGAGGACATAGCTAGTGTCTTGTGGGGCTTGGGGCAAGCCCCTGGGACACACAGTCCCTGCCACAATGGGCAGTGGGTAGCCAGGCAGTGCTAAAGGCTGTAGCTAATTGTGTAGCTAATTTGGTTAAGAAAGGTACCAAAGCTATACAGGGCAGCCCTTCCTGGTCTGGATTATCCTGGCTTCCTCAAAAAGATCACACAGTCCTATGTGTTTGGGGTGTGGCTTGGTGATACCTAAAATCCTCCCTGTCCTCGTGTTTCCTGTGGTCACTGCCTGGCTGTCCCTTTCTGTTGTACCACCTCTCAGTAGTGTGGGGATTGAGTGCACAGGATCAGCATTGACCCAGCCCCATCTGCCCCAGAACGGCAGGAAGGGAGATAAGCAAATATTTCAAAATTATTTTGGAACCATTTCATGGCTTTTCTCAGGCCTTTTGCATTTATGCGTGTTGTGCAACAAATCATCACTGGTGTTTGTATGGCAGAAAAGCCACTGAGGCACAGATTAGAGCAGAGGCCGTGGGCTCCTCCAGGGGCTGTCCAGGAAGAGCAGGAACTCCAGGAGAGAGGGTGCCTCTGGGTGCCCTTCTGGAGGGGGCAGGAAGGTCACAGCAAATGTTGATGCTGGGGCAGCGTGGCAGGAGGCCTTGGGTGGAGATGCCACCCTAGAGCTGAGTCTGGGGAGGAGGTGGGCCCCTGCTGACCCCAGGGAGCCAGGAGGCACCCACCTTACAATCTCACCTTCCAGAGTTGCAAGAGGCTGAGATTGTCAAATCCAGGTAAAGGGAAACCAGCTGCAGCAGCTAATCTAGGCTGTCAGCTTGAATCCTAGCAATGTGTATCTTTGTATGTGGGATGTGCGTTCCCGGATGTTTCACCTGTTCTTGCCCTTTGGACCCCTGTTCTGTCCTGGAGGCTGGGGGTCTGGGCAGCTGGGCGCCACTCGAATTCTAGAAACCCTTGCTGGGTCTTCAGTTGGAATTCTAGCAACATGTGCACATCCCCCACCCCATCCCTAATCTGCCACTCTGTTTCTCCCCATTTGCTTCTAGAAACAAGTTTGCATTGTTTGTAAATGTGTCTCCTACCCCTTCAATTTCCCTTCACTTACTGGGCTGTGGACATTTCCCCTGGGGACTTGATATTCTCCTTGGGCACCAGGGTGGAGCCCAGTCTTTTCTTCCTTTTCTTTGTCTCAACTCTATCTTGGTTCTTTGATCCTGTGCCCCTCTCTGCACCGTCACAGGCACGTGGTCATCCCCTTGACTTTTCCCACCACCTTGGCTTCTTCCCTGTGAATGGCTGTGGAGTCCTGACCTCAGGAGCACGGCTTTAGCTCTCAGCACCCTAGGCCTGGTTACGCTTGTTGCTGTCTTTGTTGAGCAAATGAAAATGGCTTGTTGCTTTTCCCAAATATGAAAACAGAGGATGTGTTTAAAAGTTCATTTGGCACACACATGAATTTTACTTCTCAATGAAAGCAAACCCTCCTCTGAAATCCTAGTCAAGGTGGCTCTATCATTAGCGTTTTGGTGATTGTTTATGTGGATAAAGTCCTGGGTGTGTGTTTTTAACGTTTTCGTACATTACACAGTGTTACATATATAAGATTTGCATTCTGTTCCTTGTTAGATGACACAAGAATTAGTCATAGGTCTTATGTCAATAAATATAAATGTAGATAATTTAAAAAAAACTTCTATGGGACATGTCAGAGGCACTGCACAGTGGAGAGATCGTGTTTGTGCCCTTGTTTCTGTCACCATTTTGGAGAACTATCCCTGGTTGGCCAGGGTGGTCATTTCATTAATGGCCAATACATATTCTAGTTTCTATCTATCAAGGACAACTGTTTAGAGATACCCCAGGAATTCATTATTATTGGCATCTAAATTGTTCACTTTTCCCCACCTGCTTTTAAATTTGGAAAGATTGTTTGCAATCAGGGCCTAGGTCTGCTTCAATGTCTGCAAGATGTTAAGCTTGGACGGGTTGCCACATGCTTCATTTTTCTTTTTTGTGTAGTGCTGCGGCATCACAGTTCACAGCAACCTGAAACTCTTGGGCTGAAGCCATCCACTTGCCTCAGCTTCCAGAGTAGCTGGGGCTACAGGGGCCCGCCACCCCAATGCCCAGGCATTTTTTTTTATGGGGGGGGGAGTCTCTCTCTGGTTCAGGCTGGTCTTGAACCCGTGAGCTCAGGGAATCGACCTACCTCGGCCACCAACAGTGGGGAGCACCTGGCCACGTGTTTCATTCTATTGTTGAACTGGGGGCAGAACTGGTCATTCACTTGTTTCAACCCCCACCCCCAAAGGGAAGTTGTTACTTTGTCTGCAGATGAAGGTGGGAAGAGGTCTTGAGGGTGGAGCCTCGAAGACCTGCTAATGTCCCCATAAAAGAGGCTCCAGAGCGAGCTGTTCCACTTCTCCCCTGGAAGGACCAGCAGGAGGCAGCTGTGCAACCTGGAAACTCCCTGACAGCTGCTCTCCTGAGGCCACTTCTGTTCTGCAGAATGGTGAGAGAGGATCTGTTCTAAGTCATCTTGCTTCTGGTGTTTACTAGAGCAGCCGAAAGGGATGTTTAGGTTGTTTGGGATAAGTTTGCTTTGTGATAATTACACTTGGGGAGTTGGGGTGGCTCCCCCAAATTAGTGGCAGAGCAATTCCCACCCTGGAGTGTCCCAATCCTTCCTAAAATGGGGCCAGTTGGGACTCCAAAGAAAGCAGCCGAGACTGCCAGGGCCACTAAGGCCAAAGGATGTACTCAGTGACATCATTAGAGGGTCCTTTCTGTCCTTGTACGGACCTTGAGAGAAAGGGGTTTTCCACCCGAGTGGGTTCCTGCCGCTGTGTCAGGGGACAGGTTTGAGTTTATGAAAAATGAAGGAATGTGGCCCAGGCCAAGGCCAGTTTTCTTCCAGAGGTAGGGTAAAGTGCCAGGTTTTGTAGTGCCTGGGAAGGTTCAAGCCCCAGGTATAGGTTTAAGCCTTGGGGAGAGATGAGACAGGTGCCTGTGGGGAAAGAGATAGATTGTGGGAGAACTGAGGGGCCCCGCAGCTCCTAGTTACCCTCCCCAGTCAGGAGAGGAGGATGGGGGAGTATTGGACAGAGCTGGGGCCACGGCCACGTCCCCACCAGGCTGGCAGTGCAGCTTTTTTTCTCTGCATTGGCACCTGGCGGGACAGGGACGGTCCTGCTTAATGTTTTCTTGGTTTTGTGTCTGCCGTATTTTCCTATAAAGTGCTTGTTTTTAAACTTGGGGTCTTTTCCAAGAACCAGGTGTGATTCTCCATTTGGGTAATTTTTTTTTTTTTTGCATAAAAAATATGATAATCAAGACAGTTCAAGGTTTGGTAAAATAGATCTTGCTTATAAGGGGTTATTAAAATAATTTGCAAAACTTCTGTTCTCAATGATTTTTTTGTTCCCATGTATTTTCTAACTGGTTGTTATTGTATGTAGGGATTTATGTGGTTTTCTGGGATTATTACAACTTAGTAAAAAAAAGTTTAGAGTTTGATGACAAAGTGTAAAATACCCAGGTGACAGAGACAGTATATAGCTCAGTGTATTTGCAATACCTGCACACCTGTGTGGTACCAGCCAGGTGAGCGTAGAAGCCGTATGGGAACGTCCCTCCCTCCTGGGCAGTGCCCCTTGCTGTGAGAATCATTTGTTTCTCTGGCTTAAGTGCTGCTAAGCTAAGAGCAATATTTAGCTCCCCGAATATACCAGCGTTGATCCTTCTTTTCTGCTAATGATCATTGATTGTTTTCTCTTGGGTGCATATGACTAAGGAGCTTTGAACATTTGGCACCAGTTGTCTTTGGGTTACATGCATGACTTACTGAGTATTTGTTTGAACAGGTAGCTGTGCTGGGTGGTAGAACAGGTGGGGTCCCCTAGGATCTTAAGAAGAAGAGTGGCCCTTTGAGAAGTTTCAGACGCGGGCATTCCCCTCACTTTCTGGGCCTGGCCTGTGAAGATGTTCGGTCTAGACTGGGGCAGGGAGCAGACGCTTCAGTCCTGTTTCTGGCAGGCGGATCTGCTGTGCAGGGTTCGTGCTCCAGGGGGCAGTGGTGGGCAGCAGAGGCCAGTGCATGGTGCAGTAAAGCAGAGTGCAGAGAGAAGGGTCCATCAAGGAGGGGTGGTGGGAGGGAGAGGGGCCCCTGGTCCCCAGTGAGGTCCTTTTGGGTTTGTGCCCAGCTGGCTCTCTTCTCTGTGTGCGGACTCCACATTCCTTGCTCCCAGGGACCCCAGGTGTCACGGGACTGTCCTCACACTCCTTACTTTGTTGCCCTTCTCTTTCTGACCTCTGAATTTCCCCAGAACTGGCTCTGGACTGAGTGCTGGGGTACAGCTGGAGGGGTTCAGGGCTGCCTGGCCTCTGTGGCCTGAAGGGGCTGCAAGGGGAGATGGAAGGGCCTGGAGTGAGGTGGGCTGGGCAGGATAGTGCCTCCTTGTCCCCTGGTCTCCTGGTTACATTTTGCACGTGTGTGTGTGTGTGTGTGTGTGTGTGTGTGTGTGTGTGTTGGGCCCAACTGCAGGGGTTTGAGAGTTCTGGTCTCTTCTGCTGAGAGACATAGGACCCCTCTTTGGCTGTTGCACAAGGTAAATCAGTCAACTTTGTAAAGCTTGGCACTTGCTGAGAACTGGGAAGTTTTGCTAAATGAGGTAAACCAATTGACTTCAATTTTACAGTTTTAACCGGTTTGGCTTTTTTTTTTTCTTTGAGCAGCATGTTTCATGGGACCATATGTTTAACTGTTATTACTGATACTAATGTACAGTTTATCTGATAAAAGAAATAATTAACTTTTATTTCTAGAAACTCTATCATCCAGGCTAGAGTGCCATGGCCTCATCAGAGCTCACAGCAACCTCAAACTCCTGGGCTCAGGCCATACTCCTCTTCAGCCTCTTGACTAGTTGGGACTATAGTTTCTCACTATAATGCCTACCTAGTTTTTTTGTCTTTCAGTAGAGATGGGTCTTGTTCTAGGTCAGGCTGGTCCCCTATTACTGAGCTCAAGTGATCCACTCTCCTCAGCTTCCCAAATTGCTAGGATTACAAGCCTGAGCCACCTGCCTCTTTTTTTTTTTTTTAATAAAGGGGCAGTCTCTCCCTCTGTCCCCCAGGATAGAGAGTACTCAGTATAATCTAAGCTCACTGCAACCTTGAACACTGTTCATATGATGGTACTGCAGACATATGCTATAACACTTGGCTAATTTTTGCATTTTTTTTTTTTGGTACAGATTGGGGGTCTTTCTGTGTTCATCAGGCTGGTCTTGAACTCCTGGACTCAAGCAATCCTCTTGCCTCAGCTCCCTGAAGTGGTAGGACGGTAGGTGTGAGCCACTGTGCCTCTCCCAAAGTCTATTATTTGATCTTAAAATTCTTCTGTTCGCCACAATCCTGTTTTTACACCACATAGCTTCAAAGGGAATTGTAATTGGATGGAATAAAACGACTGTGTGTCCCTTGTTCTAGGTTATAATGCCTTCCCACAGTAGCTTGCTCTGTATACCTGGCCTCCCAATAAATAGCATCATTTCACCTAGGGGGGTTCAGGAGACAGGTGTAAGCAGCTCTGAGAGCAGACAAGCCAGGGAGTCAGGGAAGCCGAGAGAATGAACCCAAAGCCTGACCTTCCAGAGCTTTCTCCAAGTTCTGTAAACACACTTTGTTTGTGTGTTCTGAAACACACATGTGTTTCAAAAATACTTGTGCCAGTTTCTACTTAATCCATCAGAAGAGTGCAGCGTGCCTATTTCAATGTTCCCGTTTCAACAGAAACTTAAGTGAGAATTTCAAAACCCACAAAACTTGCTCAGTTTGCTAGGGGAAACTTTAAAATGCATCTTGTTTTAGTTTTATTGGGTCATAAATATTTTCCTTTTGTATTTCTGTGTGAGGCGATGAATATATCCTGTGTTCACTTTCCTGCTAAAGTTTTTGTGTATTTCCTGTTGATTCGAACTATTCTATCTCAAGTGAGGCCATTAAACTTTCCACATCCAGGTCTGAGCCTCTGTGAGACCAGCTTTTCAGCTGTCTGATGGGAACTCCCGGGGAACTCCCTCAGTCCCCAGGGGAGACCCCCTGAGGGAGCTTGGCCCAGGGAGGCCTGGTGTGAGGGATCAGGGATCAGGCTGCCAGACAGGGAGGGAGGACCCGTGGACGCTTCTGTCCTTGTTTCTGCACCTCAGGTCCCCTGTCCAGCTCGCCCTGCCTGGGTGTAATGCAGGACAGCAAGAGCGTGTGGGCAGCAGGCCCTGGCCGGGCAGGGCTCTCCCTCCTTTCTCAGGCCCCAGAGGACACAGCTAGTGTCTTGTGGCTTGGGGCAGCCCTGGGACACACAGTCCCTGACACAATTGGCTATCTTTGAAAGGGCAGTGGGGAGACAGGCAGTGCTAAAGGCGGCGGTAGCTAACTGTGTAGAGTTAATTTGGTTAAGAAAGGTACAGAAGCTGTACGGGGCAGCCCGTCCTGGTCTGGGTTATCCTGGCTTCCTCAAAAAGGTCACACAACCCTGTTTCTTTTGGACATGGCTTGGTGATACCTAAAATCCTCCCTGTCCTTGTGTTTCCTGTGGTCACTGCCTGGCTGTCCCTTACCGTTGTACTACTTCTCAGTAGTGTGGGGACCGAGTGCGCAGGATCAGCACTGACCCAGTCCCACAGCTCCATAATATGGGGCATAAGCAAATATTTCAAAATTATTTTGGAAACATTTCATGGCTTTTCTCAGGTCTTTTGCATTTATTTGTGTTGTGCAACAAATTGTCACTGGTGTTTGTGTGGCAGAAAAGCCACTGAGGCACAGATTAGAGCAGAGGTCGTGGGCTCCTCCAGGGGCTGTCCAGGAAGAGCAGGAACTCCAGGAGAGAGGGTGCCTCTGGGTGCCCTTCTGGAGGGGGCAGGAAGGTCACAGCAAATGTTGACGCTGGGGTAGTGTGGCAGGAGGCCTTGGGTGGAGATGCCGCCCTAGAGCTGCGTCTGGGGGAAGAGGCTGGCCCCTGCTGACCCCTGCTGACCCCAGGGAGCCAGGAGGCACCCACCTTACAATCTCACCTTCCAGACTTAGAAGACCTGAGGTTTTGAGATTTTTGTCAAATCCGCTAATGGCAAACAAGCTGAAGAAGCTAATCTAGGCTGTCAGCTTGAATCCTAATAATGTGTATTTTGTAAAAGAAGATGCTGGAACTGCACTTGTGATCCCGGATGTTTCACCTGGTCCTTGCCCACAAATCCCTGTTCAGCCCTGGAGGCCGGGGGGGCCTCGGCAGTGGGACTTCACTTGAATTCCAGAAACCCAGGCTAGTTTCCTCCTCCACTTCTAGCCACATTAAATGCACATCCCCTCCCCCACTCTCTAATCTGCCACACTGTTTCTCCCCTTTTGAAAGACAAGTTTGCATTGTTTGTAAATGCATCTCCTACCCCTTCAATTTCCCTTAGTTGGTATTCCTCTTGGGGGCAAGGGTGGAGCTTGGTCTTTCTTCCTTTTGTCTCTGCCTAGATCACTTCGTCTCCGCCCCCTAGGTTCTCTGCTCTGTACCACCCTGCACCCTCCTGTTCACACAGTGTCCGCTTTGACTTTGCCCACCACCTTGGTGTCTCTTCTGTGGATGGCCGTTGGGTCCTTGCCTCAGGTGCCCTCAGCACCACTGACCTTGTTATGCTTGGCGCTGTCTACATTTAGAAAATGCAAATGGCTGGTTGCTTTTCCCAATTATGAAAAGCGAGGATGTATTTGAAAATCATCTGGTAGAGGAAGGTATCACATAGAAAGGAAGCCCGTCTCTGAAATCTTAGTCCCGGGGCTCTACTATTAACATTCCGGTGATTGGTTTGGTGGATACCTAGGTGTGTGTGTTTCAGGGAATTCACAGATGGCTGCAGCCTTTCTATACAAGTGTAAAAGACCCACATTGTGTTCTCTTTCTATTTCACTCAAGAGTTACTAGGTTTTTTTATGTTAAGACATATAAACATAGGCAACTTAAAAAACATGTCAAAGGCACTGCATAGTGGGGAGATTGTGCTGGTGCTCTTGCTTCTGTCACAGTCTTGGACAATGATTAGTGCTTGGCCACGGCAGTCATTTTGGTAAATGGCCATTCCATATTCTAGTTTCTAACTCTCAAAGACAACTGTTTAGAGATACCTTAGTAACTCACAATTACTGGCACCTAACAATTTCTGTTCTGTTTTAGGTTCAGTTAGCAATATTCATAGACATATTAGCTTCTTAATTAAAAGCTTAGAAGTTTACTTTGTTTTAATCCAATTGTATAAAATCTCCAAAGCTGGGCCAGGCTCGTGGCTCACACCTGTAATCCCAGCACCTTGGGAGGCCAGGGAGGGTAGATAGCTTGAGCTCATGAGTTCGAGACCAGACTGAGCAAGATCCAGACCCCCATCTCTAAAAAATAGCTGGGTGTTGTGGCAGGTGCCTGAAGTCCCAGCTGCTTGGGAGGCTGAAGCAAGAGAATCGCTTAAGCCCAAGAGTTTGAGGTTGCTATGAGCTATGACACCACAGCACCCTACTGAGGGCAATGAACTGAGAGTCTGTCTCAAAAAAAAAAAAATCTCCAAAGCTCTCAGAAGTTGTACTCAAGAGAACTTTTCAGTCCTTTCTATGGCTTTTTAAATTTTTTTTTAAATGAGACAGAGCCTCAAGCTGTTGCCCTGGGTAGAGTGCTATGACATCACAGCTCACAGCAACCTCCAACTTCTGGGCTCAAACCATTCTCCTGCCTCCACCTCCCAAGTAGCTGGGACTACAGGTGCCCGCCACTACGCCTGGCTATTTTTCAGTTGCAGCCATCATTGTTGTTTGGCGGGCCCGGGCTGGATTCCAACCCGCTAGCTCAGGTGTATGTGGCTGGCACCTTAGCTGCTTGAGCCACAGGCGCCGAGCCTTTTCTATAGCTCTTTTTGGAGAAGCAACGGTGGACTTAACCAACTATTGGCTCATAAGCAGAGCTCAGTTTTCCCCAGTTGTCTGAACTTTTGGAAAGACTGTTGGCATTAGGGTCTAGATCTCCTATTGTGGCTGTCTGCTGTTGGACCTCTTGGGTTTCATGTCATTGGTGAACTGTGGGCGGAACCTGGTCATTGACTCACCCCTAAAGGGAAGTTGTTACTTTGCAGATGTGAAGGTTGGAGGTGGTCTTGGGGGTAGAGCCTCCAAGTTGGTGCTGAAGTCCTTAGAAGAGAGGCCCCTGAGTGAGCTCCCTTCCCCCTGCCCTGTGAGGACCAGCAGGAAACCAGCTCTGCAACCTGGAAACCTCCCTGCTTGCCACCTCCCGATGGCCACTTCTGTCCTCCAGAACTGTGAGAAAGAATCTGTTCTTTTCATCTTATTTTTGGTGTTTTTTAGATGTTTAGATTGTTTGGGGTAATTTGCTTTAATTCCAACTGTGGTAAATACACTTGGGGAGTTGGGGTGGCTCTTGTTTCCTCAGACTGCACCTGAGTCTGAAGTTGCCCCAAATCAGCGGCAGAGAACTTCTCACCCTGGAGTGTCCCAACTCTTCCTAAAATGGGGCCAGATGGACTTCAAAGACAGAAGAAGCAACCGTTGAATTCACTAAGTTGGAATATACATGTGGTAATGTCATTACAGAGTGTCAATGCCTGTCCTTGCAGAGTCCTTGGGCGAAAGGGATGCCGCTGGGTCTGGGAGGTTTGAGTTTGTATGAAAGCGTAAGGAACCTGGTCAGGGCCGTGGCCAGTTTCCTTGCAGAGGCAGGTAAAACAACAGGTACTTTAGTGGCTGGGAAGGTTCTAAGCCCAGGCATAGGTTCAAGCCTCAGAGAGAATAGGTACAGCTGCCTGGGTTGGGACAGGAGGGATCCCACAGTTTTCATTGGGATCTTGGACGTGCAGTTACGTGGTCAGGTGAAGGACAGGGAGGAGAGGACAGTAGCTGGGGCCAGGACCACATCCTCACCAGGCTGCCAGTGGAGGTTTGTCTCTGCATTTGTGTTAGCACTGAGCACTGGTGGGACAGGGACAGTCTGGTGCATTTCCTATCAGGTGTTTGTTTTGCCTTTTAATCAACTTAAGGTTTCTTTTCAAGAAGATGTGACTCCATTTGGGTAAGTTTTTAAAAAAAAAAACTCTTAAAATTAAATCTGCGACATTTTAATGTTTTGTAAAAACAGAGCTTGCATATAAGTTTCATCCTGATTTATTATATAATTTTAGAAATTGGTGTTGTGAATGAGTTTCTGTGTCCATGTCTTTTCTAACCAGCTATTATTGCACATGGGGATTTATTTTTTTCTAGGATTGGTATGAGTTACACAAAACTTTTAGAGTATGATGGCAAACTATAAAATGTGAGGATGATATATAGCTCAGTGTATGTTAATTGCATTGTACACCTATGTTGATACCACTGTGATGATCCTATAAGCTCTGCAGATTCCTTCCCTCCCTTCTGAAGGGTATTTGCATCTCTGGCTCAGGATAAAGGCTATGAGAAGTCAACTATGCAGGTAAGAGCACTATTTTGTTCCTTGATCATATCCATTTTGATCCTTTCTTTTATTATTGATGGTCATGTGATTATTTCCTGTTTGGGGCAGTTCTGACTAATGAGTTTGAACATCTTGGACAAGTCTATTCTGGAGCCGGTGTGTATTTCTGTGGAGTATTTAAACAGGGAGGCTCTGGGGGGTGGAAGAGCAGGTGGGAGGGTCCCCTGAGGGTCTTCTTAAAGAGGTTGGCTATTTAAGAAGTTTCAAAGACAAGCTTTTCCCTCCCTGACCCCCTAGGCCTGGCTTGGAAAACTATTCCTTTAGACATGGTGGGCACCTGCTTCGGCCCTTCGCATAGCACAAAGTATTCCTGTCTTCCACGATTAGTGCTCCAGTGGGAAGTGACATGAAACAGAAAATAAGGACATCATATAGTCAGTCAGAAAGTGCCATGCGGAGCATCAATCAAGGAGGGTGAGTAGAAGGCAGAGGGGTGCACAGTCAGGTAAGGTCCTATTGGGTCTGTGCCCAGCCAGGCTCTCTTCTGTCAGTGGGCTGACATCATATTCCTTGCTCCCAGGATCCTTCCTGGGCATCCTTATTTCTTTCTCTGACTCTGGGTCCCCAGGGGAAGTACTCTGGACTGAATGCTGGCTTGGGAGGAGATGCAAAAGGCTGAGAATGCCGGACGGAGCTGGGCCGGGTAGCGTCTCTTTGTCCCTTGGTCTCTGTCCTGGTGACCAGTTTGCACATTTTAGTATGTGTGTTTGATGTTTGTACACATGTGTGTTGCAGTGAGGACAACTGCAGGGTTATGAGAATTCTGGTCACTTGTGCATTTTCAAAAATGCCAGTAATAGGATCCCTCCTTGGCTGTCGCAGAACATAAATCACTCTCCTTTGTAAAGTCTGGCCCTGGGGTGTTTCTGGAAAGTTTGCTAAGCGATGTAAAATAATTGACTTCAATTTACAGTTCTCATTTTGAGTTGGTTTGGCTTTTTTATGGAGCACAGTGTTTTTTGGGGAACATCTTTTTAATGGTTATTGGTAATGGTACCATTTATCTAATGTAAGGTAGATTGTAATAATCAGTTTTAATTTCTAGTAACTACAAACACAATATCATTTATATTTTTTAAGAAAGATTAAGATAATTTGTAACCAGGGAATACATTTGGTTTAGCACCTTGAGCTCTTATGGGAAGGTAGTTTTTTATCTTGTGCATAAATTTTTCATAGGAAAGTAAATGTTCATCATACTCTTTTTCAAGTTAATGCCCATTTAAATAGGAAGATTAACAAATACAGCAATTTTCGTTTTGGTCCTTTGTCATTATTAACTTCTAAGTGAAATGAAAGGAAGAAAAACTTCTGTGAGTGGTGGGTTCCACGGGGCACAACTAAGAATTTTTCAAGTGCCCAAATGTGCTTATGTGAAGAATAAACTTGAACCTGTAAGAAGGACATCATCATTATAACATGACAAAGAAGGTGGGACTGTGGATGTATTTGAGTATATTTTCCTGATAATTGCCTTCCACGATGCATGTTGTTGCGTGAACTCTGACTGCATGTCTGATATGTCAGCGGAGAAAAAGACGCCCAAAGGCCAGGTAACATGGCTGTATCTTACCTCCAGTAGGCCCTTGGATTCATTACGTTTGAGCTTGGCCTTGCCAGGATCATCCCATGGCCCCATGTCCCAGCCCTACCCCACTAGGTGATGCCCAGGCCTTATGCCCCTGGATAAACAACCCTCCTGTATCCCCCTGATCATTTGCCATTGGTCTTATATTTTGACTTTGTCTCTTTCCCTGGCCTTATTTCCCTGGCCCTGTCTCCATGACAATGTGCCTGTGGCCTGTTCACCCCGTGACCATATGTCACAGGCCTTAAACCCCGGGACCCACAGCCACGGCCTCGTTGATCTGACTATATCTTATTGGCGTTGTCTTGGGTCCTTATACCCTGGCTTTCTCCCCCTTCTCCCAGTGGCCAATACCCTGGACTTAAATCCCTGGCCATGTACTACTAGATATATCCCCTTGACCAAAAGTCACTGGCTATAGATATTGGTGTTGTCCCACCAGGTTTTATACCCCTGACCTTCCCTCCATGTCTTTAGCCCATGAGCACATCCTTTTGGCCTTATCTTTTGACCATGTCCCCCTGGCCTCATTGTCCTTCCCTTGTCCTCTCGGCCCAAGTGCCTTGGCCCTCTGACCCTGGCCATTTTTCCTGGCTTAAAACACAAAGCCCTGGACCATGCCTCCCCGGCCTATGATTTTGGACAGGTTCCCCTGCCTTTAAGCCCTGGCCAGGTACCCTGGCTGTATCTTCCCTCCCGTATGCCCTTGGCTTTACCACTTGGCTTTGTCCTGACAAGATTATGGCCCTGGCCTGTTACCCTTGACCATATATCAGTGGCCTTAGGCCCCTGGACCCACAGCCCTGGCCTCATCAACCTGACCATACCTTATAGGCTTTGTCCCCTGCCTTCAGGCCCCAACTTCATTCCCCTTAGAACAGTGGCCGCATACCCTGGCCTTATATCTCTGGCCGTGTTCCCCTGGATATATCCCCCTAACTGTGGGTGACTGGCTATATACATAATGGTGTTGTCTCCCGGGGCTTTATGCCTCTGGCCTTATATCCTTAGCTTGAATCCCGTGAGCACATCCATTTGGCCTTAGCTTGTGACCATGTCCCCCGTCCTCATTGCCCTGCTGATGTCCTCTTGGCCCAACCACCTTGGCCCTCTGACCCTTGG
>CAUYRH010146873.1:0-33262 GCA_963574655.1 Perodicticus potto | reverse complement strand
TTCAACATCAGGTTTACCAGATAACAGAATGGTATGAATCTCTTTGACTGGAAATATAAGTGGAATCCAATTGTGGTCTCTATGAAATTTGCAGTCCTCAGACAAAATACATCATTATCCCATTCTAAACTTATCCTTTGACACTTGAATATTTGAATTAGAAACTGTAGTTGAAGAAACTTTCAGAAACGACCAACAGTCCAACCAAATGACAAGTCCATGCATCTTCAAGTGAGTATTTATACTTGTATCAGATCACAGACGGTAACTTTCTAAAAAGAAAAACCAACTCCATCTTCGGTCCACAGATGCATGAAACATTCTACAGCACTGAAGAGATTTTAAAAATGATAGATGATAGTATCTACAACACAGAAAAGATGTACAACCTTTGATAATATTTTTTTTTCACTGAAATCTAGCAACTAGAAACCAATCAACCAGACATAAGTATAGACTGTGGTTTTGAGAATTTGGGTATGTTGGCCAAACTTGAGCTGTTCTCCTTTTGATCACTTCTATCTTATAGGTGGTGTTTCTAACCGAAAATTGTAAAATTCTTTTGGAAACTTAGGGCTAACTGTGCTGAATTTTCTACTCTGTGCTCTCAATAAGTTTAACTGGAAGAAAAGAAAATGAGAATAGAAGGTCTCACATACTACAAATGCTTCAATAAAAGAAGTTCAAAAGCAAAGGCACAATGAAGTTCAGTGGGAAGGCTTCCCTCTATTGAATAAGTGTATGAGTTGGCATACAAACTTAGTACATGTATTAGAGTTTCACATCCAGTTCCTTAATGTTATAAATATGGCTGTTGGAAAGAAAAAGTAGAGCATCTTAGGATGTAAATTTGGTAAATTTGTGCAGAATTCACCAAGTATCTAGTAACATCAGAAGCAAATAATTGGAAAGGAACTTGAAAATGTATTATTTCATGAAGCCTTTGGTATAGTGTGCCTATTTTTTCCCCAAAGAGACGCCTAGTAACTACTTTCTGAAGGAGAAACACTCTTTAAAACATTGGATGATCATGTGCTGGATAGAATTCCCTCCTGCTTAGTGATCCTCAAGAGGGTGGAATACAGCCAGGCACGGTGGCCCACACCTGTGATCCTATCATTCTGGGAGGGCAAGGTGGGTGTATTGCTTGAACTCAGGAATTTGAGACCAGCTTGAACAAGAGGATTACGATTGCCCCATCTCTACTAAAAAATAGAAAAACTATCTGGGTGGTGAGATGGACACTACTCAGCTACTCAGGAGGGTGAGGCGAGAGGATTGCTTGATCCAAGGAGTTTGAGGTTGCTGTGAGCTATGATGCCAGAGAACTTTAGCTTGGGGAAAGAGGGAGACTCTGTCTCAAAAAAAAAAAAAAGATGAGATACAGCCTTGTATACTTTCCTTGTACCAAATACACTGTGAATTCTGATAGAAGAGTAAACATCTTTTTTACTGATAGATTAATTGTGTTTTCTGAACAGTGTAAATTTAAAGGATGTTTTGACATAGCAAGGCTTCCGTGGATAGACCTATAGAAGCTCTCATCCATTTCATTTTTGTGCACAGCAAAAATTTTCCCCTTATCTCCCAATTTTCCACCCTCTATTATCTTAAGTCCATGACATTTGGTATAACAGCTCCATGATATTTCAGAACACATCACTTTTTTCCCACAAGATGATAAAGATCCAGTTCAAGTCTCTTTTAATATTTTGCAAAATACTGAAGTCTAAAAGATATCCATGGGTCTTTGTCTTCTCGAATTATTACCAACTTTGTAAGATGGACTCAGGAGCTCTGAAACCACCAAAAAGGTGTAGGGTAGGGAAAAATTGTCAGTATTTCAATTCTAGTTTTCTCTGTATCAGCAGAGCTGAAGTCATTGTCTATGTACATGAGAACATAAAGGCATACAACTTAGCGCTTAAGCTAATTGTCCTTTGACAGTCCAGTCACTCTAGTCTACCTGAAAAATGAATGCGTATGCCCCTTATTAAAACATATTCACCCCTTTTCCTTGTGAAATTATAATGCCAGTATAATTATGGTAAAAATGATTGGATCTTCTCTCCTGGCCTTTGTTTTCTAATATAAAAGACTCCAGATGAATGTCAGTGCTTCTACCTGAACCATCCACTGACTAGAATGAAGCTCATATATCTCTCCCTAATCTCCAAGTCTCTCTTTTAAGGTCACAAGTGAGGATGCTCATGCCTCCACACTCAGATGGCTATGAAACGCATTTCTGGGGAAGCCAACTTATGAAATTCCTGAAATGTAGTTTTGAACTCATCCACTTTGAAGTGTTAATGAGTTTCAAGTATTTTAGAAGCATATTCTTTGCAACATTCTTTCTAAGATACTTCCATAGTATGAGACTTCACTTATTTCAATATACCAAATACTAAAGCAAACGTCTCAATTAAACTATCTTTACTCAACATATCAGAAGACAAGGTATATGTAAACTTGCTCCCAAAGACCTATAAGCCATTTCCCCAAAAGGTCTTCCTTTAGTTTATTTCCCAATGTAGACATCTGGACAATTTCACATCATTCAGTCCTGAGTGTTCTATCAAGATTAGAAACCCTAAGCAGATGCAGGAGGATTGACCAGATTTGAGCAATGCACGTTGTAAAGTAAAAATGTGATGCTCCTGAGTCTTAGTCCAGAGTCTCCCGAATATATATGCAATAATATCTACATTATTTCTCTGCTAGAAACTCAACATTGTAGATGCAGCAATGAAAGGATACGACATATTCCAGTCTTTGGTGGCTTGTTAGTGCCTACCATATGCCAACCACTGTGCTTTGAATTTTATTTAATTCTCAAAATAAATTTAGAGTGAAGGGAAAAAACTCAAAGAAGTTAACACAAAGAGGCAGCATATGAACCTAGATATATCAGATAAACCAATCAGGTTTTTAAAATCATATCATTCTGCTACTATATCAGCACCTACAACAAATCTTGGACAGAAAAAAGAGTTAATAAGAAACATTCCTTTTATCTGCTTCCTCAGAATATATAGTGAATAAAAACATGAATGAACATCTTTTAAGGTAAAACTCCATGGAGATAAAGGAATGAGGGAAGATAATGTAATACAAATAAGAATGGTGGTTCACCCAGCCTACTACGGCCTTGATGGTGATGTCTAACTATGTTGCCTCTAGAAAGTAGGAGATGCAGAAACCTGAAAATAGAGAGTTTTACAATAAGGTTACCCTTACATTTCAATGTTTTCCTAAAATTATCTTATTGCTTCATGAGCCACTTAAAATCTGGCTTCTTGAAATACTGTCAATTTATATAAACTTAATAATTATAACGTGGTTATCTTAAAAAGGAATTTCTGTCTTTCAGAGTATTCCACCTCAACTTTTAGTTGTCCTTGGATTCCTGAGGCATGGGCTCTCTCTCTCTTTCCCCCACCAACCTTCTCTCCTTCTCTCTTTTCTCCCCCCTCCACCACCATAGGTTGCTGTTGCTAGTTATGTAGTGCTTACTAGGCTCATTGTGTGGGTAGACAGACTTCCCTGTTGTCTTGGCCCAGCTTCAATCTTAGACTGATTCCATGTGCCTGGATCTTGGATTTAAGGTTTTCTCAACATTCATGACTTTCCTCCCCACAGCAGCCAAACCCTGCCATGTTTCTCTGTGGGTCTTGTGCAAGAGAGTTTTCTGCCTCTCTCTCATAGCTAACAAAATTAGGACAGTATTGTTATAGGATCTTCAGCTTAGAATGGTTTCCT
The DNA here is from genome assembly GCA_963574655.1 of Perodicticus potto. NCBI lineage: Eukaryota > Metazoa > Chordata > Mammalia > Primates > Lorisidae > Perodicticus > Perodicticus potto. Next base: position 29,503 of record CAUYRH010146873.1, on the reverse strand, counting down.
GGCCCCTTACTCAAAGCTAGTAGGGTTTTTTTCTTTGACTCTTCTCTCTGCTGCAATAGATTTGCTGTTAGCTCTTCATCCCCATCCCTAAACATTTAAGACTTTTACTTTATGTAAGAGGCTGGTCTAAACAGGGATGCTAGGATTTGTGCTTTCCTGCAGGTGCAGCTGATCTTATAGACTTACACTTTGGGTGGGGCTCCCTCTGGGTCCCACACCATCCCATCACTTTTGAGAACATCCATGAAAATGGCTCTACTAATAGTTGCAAGCTCCTCCTGTGTCTGTGATTCCCAGCAGTTTTATATTCTGATGAGAGCCCTCTTTCTGTCTTTTATCTGATTTCTTTTTTCTTGCTGGTATAGTAGTACGGTAGGCAGTGTTTACTTTTCCTACACTCTGCCAGTCCATATGTCCATCTCTCCTTAAAGAAGCCTTTTCCTCATTGAGATTCTATGTACTTGTTTATCTTGTGTGTAATCTCAGCTATCTGATGTGTTAAACAGTTATGATTATGATTCTGCTGCTTATGTAGCTTTACTTGTTAAGGTAGAAGCAACACTCTTTTATGCTTTATATATTTAGGGGGGAGATTGGAACTCTATCCATCATCTCTTATATCAAAAATTGAAATATTGACATAAGAGTATCAGGGTCTTTATCAGCATTCTCTCTGAACCATAAGCATAAGAAGCATTGCAAACCATAATTGCCATCGTAAAGAACAGATCATAATTGAAATACCTCCTTCCTATCATTCTGCAAAGGATAGCACTCTTTTGCCTTCTGCTGGCTGTACCTGTACTTTGACTTCTATTGTCACCAAGGTCCTTTTGTAAAGAAAAGTTTGAGTCAATTTTATAGTACATTGTTAAAGGCCTCATAGAAACTAGAGTCCTTACTGGGTCTTTGTTGATAGAGGAAGATGTCTCAAGGACATCTTTACTGAGTCTATGGCTCCAGCTAGGTTGTTTTGAGTCAGTAGTCAATTTGGACTCATTAAGAAATCCCGAGGAACATCACAAGGCTGAGAAATTAGATAATTGCATTTTATTCTCATCCAGATGGGACCGGATGGGACCTTTAAAAATGGATTCTGAAGAGGGATTATAGGTATTGTAGAGATCCAGGAAACATTCTCTACATTATCATTTATCTTGGGATCAATCCAAAAGTTGTGGGGAGAAACATTTTTTAATCCATACAAGGGAACTTAGAAATTTATCTTGAAGTAATTGAATTAAATCACTGGAGAGGTTAACATAGGGCATAACTTTTTTTCTTCAATGAACAAGTGATTCATTAAACTAATAACAGTAAGCATATACTAAGTATGATGGCCTTAGAATGAATCCCCAAATTGGTCAGAAATAGGTAACAAACAGGAAAGAGCTTGCACTTCATGTATTCCATTTTTAGTTCTAGAATGATGTCAAAACTTTAGATGAGGGCACGCAGGATTAAAAGAAGAAAAAGTATGCTCTAGGCACTGTGTCAGGGCTGCAGCCACATGTGATAGGGTCCTTTCAGCAGCTAGCAGAGAATTGCTATCTGAGATTCCTTAAGGCAAGAAAAATGACTCATCAGAATCATAAGACTAAAGTAGATGGCTGCATAAAGGAATATTGTGCTTTAGAAGCTGCGGTCTCATTGCTGGACTAGTCAGATGGCTCAAAGATCAACTTCAGATACCAGCATTCGTAACAGTGTCTCCTCACATACCTCCTTTCTCTGTTGTGGTTAACTAAAGCCTGTGATGGGCATGTGGCTGTAGGGAGCATTAGTATCAGAGGGCAGGGGAAGCCAAGCTGGAGCTGGCAAGGATGAGAGTGAAATCTAGCCAAAGTGAGAGAAAAATGTGTCTAGTACAGAATAGGTTGTTGTTCTACATAGCCCAATCAATATACTACAGTCTGTGATATCACTGAGATTGCCTTCCTCTGGCCAGTCTCAGGTATCTCAGCATAAAAGCCATTTATTTTGTGTGCTCTTTGTTTCCTAGTGTTTTCTTTTTTCTTTCTTTCCTTTTTTTTTTAAAATAAATCATAGCTGTGTGCATTAGTGCAATCAAGGGGTACAATGTGCTGGTTTCATATACAATCTGAAATATTTTCATCAAACTGTTTAACATAGCATTCATGGCATTTTCTTAGTTATTGTATGAAGACATTTGTATTTTGCATTCAGTAAGCTTCGCCTATACCTTTCTAATACTGTCCTCCTCAAGAGATTGGGTCAAGCAGGTACAAAGTCTGGAACTATCAACTATAGTTTTAAGATTCTGCCCTTCACGTGTTACTTTTTAAAGTCATATGCATGAGAAGAAATAGAAATGCAATATTTTCTGAGGAGTATGGCTTTTATTTATGGTCCTGCGTGGTCTCCAGTGCAGCTGGTGAGGGAGAGCTTCCTAGAATGAATTCAGTGACTTCCTTTCTAGATCTTATCTTATGCACCTTCACCACCAGCTGCTAACAAATAATTCTGTAAAGTTTACATTTACCCTAAGAATGCAGGAACAGGCAATTGCCTCAGGTTGACTTGTGACCTTTTTGTAAGGCTCTTCTGTCACTTTTTTGTACAGTGGGCTCTCTGAGACCACAGAAATATGTTGCAGAATCTTCTGGCTGTAATGATGATATAATGAGCTGGATAGTTTGAGCTGCTTTTTGGAAGTTCACAGAATATTGACTGTGTGCTGCTCTGGTAACCAATTCTGTGTCCTGCAGAATGAGGAAAATCATCTCCCCACTTGGAGGTTGTTTGTACCAAAGCAATACATAATACCCCGTACTCGCCTCATATGAACAGTCTAGTTCCACAGTCTCACCTTCCTGCTTAGATATTGCTGGCTGGGATTGAATGACCTTTTGGGACAAGCTGGATCCTGTAGACAAGAAGAAATAGCAAGATTGGTGCCTTGAGCTGACCTGTAAAAGAACTTCCAGGAACTTCTGGGGCAGGAGTTAAACCTTCAGTCAAGGCAGGAGTCAGAATCTCCTTCCTTTCCCCTTCATTCTTATTACCCCTTCATGTTTATCACATATGGCCAATTTGTCTACCCCTCTGTTCTCTCCACTATCTCCTCCCAATCCTAGGTAGTCCTCAGCTTCATTATCAGTTACCATTCCTACCAAGAAAGACGGAGGCAATCAATATGCATAATGTTCTGAGAAGAGTCATTTTGGCTCTTCTGTCTGTAGGAGAACATCCCCTGCTCTGAGCCTGGTACTCAGTTTATTAAGTTCTATGTAAATCACCACTAGAATTATTGGAGGTAGGCAGTGCAGCTGTTTCAGAACAGGAAATTTGTATGGTGGGGAGGGGTTGGGGCAAGTTGTCAGATCATTTCCTGCTTATGTTTGCATAGACTAAGTTGGTCCACTAGATGTGTTTAAGATAGCCTCTTTACCCTAACAGAAGTTGTTCAGTTATGCTCCAGAGATTCTTAAGCCACAAGATTTTATTCCTAGATTTAGACTGACATTAAAAATACAATAACTATATATTCTTTTCTAAGTAAAGAAAAGCTATTTTAAATTAAAATGCAGATGTGCCTCTGTATCTGTGGACATGGACAGATATACATTCTTGTACACAAAATTTCCTGGTAATCATGTAACCCATGGCATTCTTCCTTGTCTTCTTTCTTTCTCAATTCATAATTACAGAATTCTCCTTTAAAGTCTTCTCTCTTTTCTGATTATCTTAGACTTCTGATTGTCTTCCTAATGTGCAATTTAGGTAACTACATTTCATTAAGACAAAAGAAAATTTTCATTCTATTCAATTTCATTTTCTCTGGGCTCAGCTATAAGAGATCACCTCTGTGATGAGGTATTATTCCCCATTGTTTTAGTCCTTTTTGTGTTGTTGTAAAGGAACGCCTGAGGTTGGGTAATTTGTAATGAAAAGAGGTTTATTTAGCTCACAGTTCTACAGAAAGTACAAGGAGCCTGGATTCAGCATCTGCTTCTGGTGAGGGCCTCAGGCAGCTTCCACTCATGGTAGAAGGTGCAGGGAGTCCATGTTTTCAGAGATCACTTGGTGAGAGAGGAAACAAGGGGGGAGCCGGAGGAGCAGGCTCTATTTTTTTGACAAAGTCTCAATCCGTTGGCTTGGATAGGGTGCTGTGGCATCATAGCTCACAGCAACCTCAAACTCCTGGGCTCAAGCAATCCTCTTGCCTTGGCCTCCCAAGTAGCTGGGACTATGTGGCCACAATGCCTGGTCTAGGTTTTCAATTTTTGGTTTGCCTGCCACAATGCCTGGTCTAGGTTTTCTATTTTTGGTAGAGACAGGGTCTCCCTCTTGCTCAGGCTGGTCTTGAACTCCTCTGCTCAAACAAGGTACCCACCTCAGCCTCCTAGAGTGCTAGGATTACAGGCTTGAGCCACGGTTTCTGCAGCAATTTATCTTTTTTCTCTACCCTCATCTCCAGCCCCTCAGAGAGAAAAGAAAAACTTCTGGGGCTGTCATACCATGTTAATCACCTTCCACAATTTTATTAAGAGAATGTACACTCACTTGAAATGACCACTTTCTTTTGTTAATAATAGCAGTACTATCTAAAATTCACTAAACATTTGTCATGTTCTAGGAACTTTATGTACAGGTGAAAATAAGAGAGATTATCACTTTCCTCTCCCATCTTACAGAAAGGAGACAAAGGTTCAGAAACTTGCTTACGATCACAGAGCTGGTAAATGGAAGAACTGGGTTGTAATTGTCCTCTCATTTAAAAAACTGAACGTTAGTCACTGTATACTACTCATCACTTTTCTTTTCCATCTGCTATTACCTTATCTCCACTTCTCCTTCTTTTATTTTCCCCAATAAAATAAATTCTATTGAATTAAAGCAAATATTTAGACTATCATGAGATCTAGAATATAATTTTTCTTTCTTTCTTTTTTTTTTTTTTTTTGTAGAGACAGAGTCTCACTTTATCACTGTCGGTAGAGTGCTGTGGCATCACAGCTCACAGCAACCTCCAACTCCTGGACTTAGGTGATTCTCTTGCCTCAGCCTCCCGAGTAGCTGGGACTACAGGCACCCGCCACAATGCCCAGCTATTTTTTTGTTGCAATTTGGCTGGGGCCAGGCTTGAACCTGCCACCCTCAGTATATGGGGCTGGTGCCCTACCCACTGAGCCACAGGTGCCGCCCTAGAATATAAATTCTTTATTAACTTTATTTTTAAAATCAATTTCACTGGCTTGGTGCCTGTGGCTCAGAGGGCTAAGGCGCCAGCCACGTACACCTGAGCTGGCTGGTTCGAATCCAGCCCGGCAACAATGAGGGCTGCAACCAAGAAATGGCCGGGTGTTGTGGTGGGCGCCTGTAGTCCCAGCTACTAGGGAGGCGGAGGCAGGAGACTCTCTTAAGCCCAGGAATTGGAGGTTGCTGTGAGCTGTGATGCTACAGCACTCTACCCAGGGTGACAGCTTGAGGCTCTGTCTCAAAAAATAAATAAATAAATAAATAAAATAAAATAAAATCAATTTCACCACAGGGTGGCACCTGTGACTCAGTCAGTAGGGCGCCGGCCCCATATACCAAAGGTGGAGGGTTCAAACCCGGCCTTGGCTGAACTGCAAAACAGAAAAATAGCTGGGTGTTGGGGTGGGCGCCTGTAGTCCTAGCTACTCAGGAGGCTGAGGCAAGAGAATCGCCTAAGCCCAGGAATTGGAGCTTGCTGTGAGCTGTGTGAAGCCACGTCACTTTACCGAGGGCAATAAAGTGAGACTCTGTCTCTACAAGAAAAAAAAAAAATCAACTTCACCAGAAATAAACCTCATAAAATAATATGTCACATTTCAAGAGTAACATTTAAAGTGTTTTGAAGAATATGCACACCTGTGTAACTACTACCCTAATTAATATGTAGAATATTTTTATTATCCTATACGTTTCCTTATTCCCACCATTGTCAAACACTCCTTCCAACCCCAATCCCTGCTATAAACTAATCTGCCTTTTGCCACTAAGCATCAGGTTAGTTTTGTTTTGGAATTTTATATATATCAAATTCTGTGGTAGGTACTCTTTTGTGTCTAGCTTTTTCCTTCCAGAATAATGTTTTTAAAATTCATCCACATTGATGGATGAATCAGTGGTTTCTTTCTTTTTATTGCTGAATAACATTCAATTTTATGACTCGTGATATTGTGAAGTATATATTTGGTCTTTGATCCCTCTTCCTGGCACACAACTCTAAAATCCTTGGGAACTCCAAAGTGATGTCTTTTTGTATGATAATGAGTTGACAGACATCTGGCATACCATAGGTAGCTTTAGGATGGGAGCGGGTCACTAGAAAGACCAAGGCATGATTAGAAGATCGAGACTTTTAGCCCTGCTCTCCACTTCTAAGGAGGGGAGAGGGTCTGAAGGTTAACCCAATTACCAATGGCCAATGATCTAATCAATCACATCTATATAATAAAATTCCCATAAAAATCTGAAAGACCTGGGTTTGAAGAGCTTCTGAATAGCTGAATGCGTGGAATTTCCTAGCAGGTGGAGCATCATAAGTGGGGATGGAAGCTCCATACCCCTTCCTAATACCTTGCCCTACACATGTCCTCATTTGTATTCTTTGTGTGTATTATGTACCAGTAATAACCTGGTAAACATAAATGTTTCCCTGAATTCTGTGAGGCACTGTAGCAAATTAATTGAGCCCAAAGAGTGAGTCATAGGAACCTTGATTTACAGTGGTAGATCAGAAGTTCCAGAGGCTTGGACTTACCACTGTTATCTAAAGGGTAAGCAGTGTTGTGAACTCAGCCCTCAACCTGTGGGACCTGATGCTATTTCTAGGTAGTGCTGGAATTAAACTGGAGGACACCCAGCAGGTGTCTGCTACAGAATTTATTGCTCTTGGTGTTTGGGGAAAAAGCACCACACATTTGGTCTTAGAAATCTTTTCTGTGATTATCGTTATCAAGTAAGAGAATAGAGAAAAATACAGTTTTTGTTTTTTCCTGTTTTATGACTATACCACATTTCATTGACACATTTTTGAACTCCGTCTTCTATCTCTAATCTGGTCAACACATCCAATAATATTTTTATTTCACTTATTATACTGTTCAGTTCTAAAATTTCTATTTGTTTCTTTTTTATGGTTTCCATTCCTATGATGAAATTTTATTTTAGTTCATATATTAAGAACACTTTTTTCTTCAGTTCTTCAAAGATGTTTTCTTTTACTTGTTTACTCCTCTTTATTATGGTGGCTTTAAAATAATTTTCTGCTAAATTCAACCTCTGAGCCATATAAAGTTCATTCTGTTGACTATGAATTCCTATTTTCTTAGTAACATTTGATTATGTACTGAAGGTCAGTGACTATGATTCCATTTGTGTATTTTAAATTCTCTAATAATGAAGAAACATTATTCTTCATTGTCATCAGAAATTAATCAGTCAAAATTTTTTGGCTGTTCACTACATGACAGTGTTGTCCTGGGCTGATATGGGGAACAACTGAAGAATCTTGATCATTGCATATATGGACAAATTGGTAGAAGAAAGTGTCATGTTGCTAACGCAGTGTGCTCTGGGAAAAGCTGGATACTAAAGCACAAAAAGAAGAAAAATGGAAGCAAATTTAAAAATGGAAGTGCTTCTAAAGGCCATTGCTCAAAGATAGATATTTAAAAGCATGGGAAAAAATATTGCTAGTGACCTGTTCAAGTAACAACATTAACCAGGAAGTAGACAAAACATTTTTCTGTAAGTGTGCATGTTTTACTATCTTTCTGTAGATGAGCTCTGAGTGCCTAGCAGAAGAAAAAGAGGTTACTTTTCACTCTCTTATAGGAAAGTAAGGACACAAAAGTAGTTCACATGTTTAGCTTAAGTCATATATAACTTACTCTGGTTTTTGAAACTGAAATTCATGTGATTCTCTTCTCAATCTAAGTTATTTACTAAGAAATTACATAATTATCAACAGAATATTGTCAAAGTAGATGTGATCTTAAGGGCATAGCTCACTTTTCGCATTATATGTTGAAGCAATTGAAAATTTTTTCTGATGCCTCTTTTTTCATGGATGACCCTTCTGATATGTGTCCCACAGGAGTCCTGTGGCATGTGAGCATCTGTGGCCCAGCTTCTGGTTTGAGTACAGCTGTTGGTGGCCTTGGCATCACCACGTCTTTGCTGCACAGAAGTAGGCACCTGAGTAGCTCGGCTGGGAAGCCATGGTATATGGGGAGTTTTGCTGCATTTACTCATTAAATGTGACAGCAATTTTTTCAACTCTTCTCCACTTTTCAGTAACATCATCAGTAAGATGAGCCCTTCATGCTTCTGCCTGGACCAGTGCACAAAATATAAAGTCTCTGAGAAATTGCAGTTGGTAGCAATATCTTCCCCTTCTTGGATAATCAAGGTCTGAAGACCCTGATCCAGTTTTTGGCTTCTCACCCTGACCAGAAAGGCAATTAAAGACAGGAAATCCTTATGAGATGCACAGCCTTATCAAGGAAAAGATGATTTTTCTTCTCACCTTCTTGAAACATAAGCACTCCTACATAATTACAGAACATTTCCTGCACTTCTTTTTTGTTCTGATTCTCAAAAGGGCCCTTTCTGGGACAGAAGCTTTCTGCCACTAGGCTGCTGTCATATTCCAATCTCTTCCGGACGGAACTGTGTATTCACAAATCAACAGCCACAACAAGGTGCCTGAAAACATTTTCAGGAGGGTCTCAATCCTTGGCTCCCTCGCAAATCCATGGGCCAAGCCACGTCTGAGCAGGCATCTTTAGCAGGAATTATGTTCAGTTCAAATGAGGCCAGTTACAATGATTTCCAGAATTCTGCAACTTTAGGGGCAACCAATCAGAGAGACATCCCAACACTTTTTACTCTTTGCACTGAACTATGTATATCTATTAGAATACTTTTTAAGCGGTGCTGTCCTGTGGCCAGACTGAGAAGTGTTGATTAAAATGTGGATTTTGGCTTTTCTCGAATAAGTTTTCATATAAGATGTTTTTTTCTTACCATAAGGAAGGATCTATCTATCTGCCATATTAGAGAAAATGTTACTCCAGGATTAAGAAGAAAACAATAAATATCAAAGAAAAATTTATTGTATGTACATACACATGCACATGTAGATATATATATACAATTATATATAAGTAAGTAGAACCTCCACGGTTACCACCTCCCTACATTGACCACCTCCTTAAGTTGACCAAATTTTCATAGACTAATGTGCACCACATGTACATATCATTACAGTAGGCCTGGTTCCTTATGTTCACCAATTTGTTACCGTCCCTTGGGTGGTCAACTTACAGAGGTTCTAATGTAGATACACATTTAATTATATAAATATATATGCACCCATGGAATCAGACTAATCTTTCAAATAGTGACATTTCATTATACCATTTTCTTGCACAAGTCCCTTTCAGTGCTCATCACTGCCTTCAAGATAATGTACAAGCATCCTATAATGGCTTTTAATTCTCTCCACAAAGTACTTTCTGCTTACTGCATTAGTTTTGTATTTACTGCTGCCCATTTTGAGTTGCATGCTCCAGCCATTTCGAATTAGTTTAATGTCATTCTCTTAAATTAAATTTTGACTTCATGTCTTTATACTCTCTAGTTCTCTTTTTCTATAATACTCTTCCTTTGACTCCATTTTTGGCCATCTTTTTTTACAGATTTTATTGACAATTAATTTTTTTATTTCAAATGAATGTGAGAGTACAAATTTTTGGATTAAATTGTTCTCACTTACAAAGTAAAGTTCCAGTTGTAAAAGAGCCCTTCACCCAGGGGTCGTGGTATCCACCCACGCATTGTGCCCATTAGGTGAGATCCTGCCGAGTGACTTCCCTCCTTCTGTCGATCATCCTTCCCCTTCCCCCTCCTTCCTTCCTCCCCTCTCCTCATCCCTTTGCCCCATATTAGACTATATCTGTATATTTTATTGTTCACATGAGCACGTAATTGTTTATCTATTGGTTTCATATTAGTATTAAGTACGTTGGGTATTTATTTTTCCATTCTTGCAATATTTTACTAAGAAGTATCGCAAGAATGGAAAAATAAATATCCAATGTACTCAATACAAATACAATTTATTGATCCATTCATGGGTTTATGGACATTTGGGTTGCTTTCATGACTTGGCAATTATGAATTGAGCTGCAATAAACATTCTGGTGCAAATGTCTTTGTGGTAACATGATTTTTGTTCTTCTGGTATCACCTCCCTGAGGTTGATTTTCCTTATATTCTGTTTCCACTTTAAATGCCACGGTTAGGCAGTCATATTCTACTCTTCTCTTGTGATGGCTTTTATTATACCATACTGTAATACATTCTGTGTTGTTAATGTTCCCTGGTAAAAGGCAAAAACAGTCTCATTCTTCTCATCTTTTGTTTTTGAGTCCCAGATACATATTAGGTGTCAAATGAATAAGTTTATTAAGTGTTTATACTTATACTCTAGTAATTACAGAACATATTTGTTAACTTCATAAGTCCTATGGTTACTCATTTATAAAATTGTAAAGATCTTTAGCCTCAGAAAATTAGTCCATGAGGGACAAGTTCCAACTATTTATCTCTAAACATGATGTATACAAATAAAATCATAATTGTAGCTATTTATTGTCTATGAGCAATAATCAGATTCTTCTCTGGGTCAATAATGGAGAAATGGGTGTTCATAATTAAGGGAATTGACATCTTTTCAAAGATGTGCCTGACTTGTTGATGGCTTCTGTAGGGAGGCTGCATGATTGGTGGTCTGGGGAGTGGGTCCTGCAGGCAAGCTGCATGAGCATGAACTCCACTTTCTACAAGGTTAGTGACAGTAGGCAAATCACCGAACTTCTGCAGCCTGTTTTCTCTACTAAAATATGGGTTATTCTAGCAGCTGTCTTAAGGAATTATTGGGAGGATTAGTAAAGATAATGCATGCAAAGCAGCTGGTATAGTAGAAGTTCAATATGATTCAAACATTATTACCATTACTCACCAGTATTCTCTAAATGATAAAATTGTTTCTCAGTACAAGTTAACAATTCTGGTATTGCTTTGTACCTTTACTGGAATTAACTATTATGTAAATGAATGGTGGGTGGTGATGATAAAAATTCCTTGCTTGATGAAACTTTAGTCAGGCTCCTGAATTTTCTCCTAAGCCCATCCACGCATTTCCTCATAAGAACCTTGCTAAGTTAGTTCGGTGAGAACCATCCCCATCAGGAGGGGATGGTTCTCACCGAACCATCTGATCTTCTACCATCCTCTAGGTGATTAATGCCTGATCACTCTCATCATCTTCAGCAAGAATCCCCTTATGTCAGTTTAGCCAGCATCCCCTTGTCTCTAATGTTTACTCTTAGTAATTTCCTATCCAGTTACTCCCACCCTGCTCCTTGGCTATAATTTTCCATCCAACCATGCTGTATTCAGAGTTAAGCCCAACATTTCTCTCACTCTCCCTGCAAAATCCCATTGCAATAGACTCTATGCCTATCATGGTATATGATGCCTAAATAAATTCTGCCTTGCATGCAAAAGTTAATGAATAATTTTTTTTGTTAACAGTGAGAGCCATGTTTCTCACTTTTACAGTTAGAATTTATGGGTGAGGAAGGAAAGAGACTAATGCAATCCATGTGGTAATGATTCAGAATTGGAGACATCACTAAGAACTTATGTTCAACTTAATATAATGTAGCTTTTATGCTATATATAGAAAAATTTATAGATATGTGGATGTACACAGGTTAGTATTTACACATACATACCTTTGCTGAGAGACACCTGTAAAGTGAAAATGTTCTTCTTTGGAAGAACTTTTAGTATGACCTCAGTTTTCCCTTTCCAGACACTCATTCTTTTCCTCTCAGGTAGAAGGAAAACATAGCAGACACATTTCAGAAGCCAGTGGGAATAAAGCATCTCCAGAGATTTATGCTTTAGCTAAACCAGCCACCTCTCTCTGAAAGTGGAGAAGGAGAATAGTTACACTCAGGGAACTTCCCTGATTTATTTGTAAAGCTTGCCTTATATCAGTCTTCCTTTAAGCTCAACTTGCCTCACATACTTCAAAGCACATGCCTTTTTATTTGGGACAGAGTCTAAAGCCATTACCCTTGGTAGGGTGCTGTGGCGTCACAGCTCACAGCAACCTCCAATTTTGGGGCTTAAGTGATTCTCTTGCCTCAGCCTCCCAAGTAGCTGGGACTACAGGAGCCCACCACAATGCCCAGCTATTTTTTTGTTGCAGTTGTCATTATTCATTTTAGCTGGCCGGGGCTAGGTTCTAACCCGCCAGCCTCAGTGTATGTGGCTGGCACCCTACCCACTGAGCTACTGGCACCACCCCAAAGCACATGCTCTTACACTGGTGGGGTAAACAGAAGCAAGTCTTTGCTTCCCAGTCAGGGACCACAAAGCAGCTTTGGGTACAGGCTGCAGGTGCCTGGGGAGCACTGTGCACTCGCTGCACAGAGGTACAAGGCTGAGTCTTCAGGCTGGGAGGTCTTGATATGCAGAGATAGATGTTTGGCACTTTTGTTTAAGAAGAGTGTGAATCTTCCATCTTCTTTTTTATTCTCAGTTGAAATTATAGATAACAGAAATTTAGGACCTTTAGCAGAGTATTGTTTGAACCATAGGAAATAATCAAACAGGTTATTGGTATAGTCACAGTTCAGCATAGAGATTCCTCTTTCTTGGACTCTCAGGGATGGAGGATTTTGCTTAACCTGCCGTTCATCATCCTTCTGTTGACTATTTACACCTGTTTGGAAAGAAAGTAACAAATTTTACATTTTGTTCTTAACATCCCCCCAGAAAGCCATGATGATCATGAAAACAAAACAAAACAAAAACTCAGATTAGCTCATCTTCTATCATTGGAGTGTTCCCTGGACTTTTTCTACTGTATTCTAACGTTCCAATTCAACTCACAGCCTGGCTGAAGCCACAGAATCAGCAATGATGCTCTCAGGAGCTTGCCCATTCCTCCTGTGAAGGTGCACGTTGTCTTGTCTCTAGACAACTGCAATCTGATGTCAACTTCCCATACTTCTTTCACTTTCTTTCACAGAGCCTTCCTTCTAAATCACTGGTGAACAGCTCTGCTTTTAACTAAAGGCATTTATCTTTTTGAAAGGACACACTGCCCCCTTTAGTCCAAATGCAAAAAAAATTTCTAAAAGTGTAATTCTGTATTACCTACAGATGAATGTACAATGCCTCCTCTATGAAAAAGTTAAAATAAGAGATCGTAAGAGAAGGAAAGGTTTTCAAAGAACACATATACAAATATAAATATGTACCTTTCTTACAATAATAGAGAATGATACCTGAGAATAAAATATGAATATGTATCTTTTTTACAATAATAGAGAATGATACCTGAGAATATAGACAATTACATTAGGCCAAATGACTGGCACGTTGTGAATTGGCATTCTTTGGCAAACACTCCATGTTGACTGCAAACTAGTCTAACATCTATGGCAAGTTGTATGGCGATACCTTCAAGAACTTAAAGTAGACCTACCATTTGGTCCAGCAATCCCACTGTGGGGTAAACTCCCCAAGGAAAAAAGGTAATTTTAGAAAAAAGACACCGGCATTCAAATGATTATAGCAATGCAATTCACAATCACAAAGATGTAGAAACAACCCAAGTGCCCACCAATATATGAATGAATTAATAAAATGTGGTATATGCATACTATGGAGTACTACTCAGCCATAAAAAATAGCTATATAGTATCTTTGATGATGACCTGAATGGAACTGAAAAACATTCTTCTAAGTGAAACATCACAAGGATGGAGAAGCAAACACATGTACTCAGCACCAAACTGGAACTAATCGACCAACACTTAAGTGCATAGATGGAAGTAAATCTCATGAAAATCATGCTGGGGAGAGGGGTAAGAAGGGTAAATTCACACCTATTGGGTGTAGTGCAACTATATGGGTGAAAGGCATACTTGTAACTTTGACTCAATCTGTACAAAAATAAAATATGTAAACAAAATTTGTGTACCTCTTAATATTCTGAAATAAAACCAATTTAACAAAAAGAATTGGTGCTTACGGGGGATGCATATGGGTATAGAGTTCTGTTTAATACAATAATTATAAGTGTTTTTAGCTTTGACTTTAATATAATTGAATTCTAACATGATCTTCAGATGTGTCCATATTTTTTATGATTAAATAAGTAGCACAAGATAATGGTTAAATTCAAAATCTGGATGTCTTTCTTGAAGATACAAACCAACCCATCAAAATTTATCCTCTGTATTATTAGATCACCCTCTGTACTAAATTATCTCTCTTCAAACTCCAATGAGATTCATTTAGTGTGTTCTGTATTTTCAAATGAGAAAAACAACGATGTAATCCTATAAAGTTTATAGACAACCTGAGGTCATAATTGTGAAAGTTACCAGAAGATGCAAAAAAGGCAACATATTTATTTACCTTCACACTTGGTCCATATATAGTGTATTTCTCCATAGCTCAATACAATGGAAGGAACAAAAAATTGTACTTTTGTTTCTATTTATTTATTTATTCAGAAACAGAGTCTCACTCATTGCTCAAGGTAGAGTGCTATGCCATCATAGCTCATAGCAACCTCAAATTCTTGGGCCCAAGTGATCCTCCTGCCTCAGCCTCCTGAGTAGCTGGGTCTATAGGTGCCCACCACAACACCTAGCTAATTTTTATATTTTTAGTAGAGATGGGGTCTCACTATTACTTAGGCTGGTCTCAATCTCCTGAGCTCAGATAATCCTCTTGCTTCAGCCTCCCAGAGTGCTAAGGGTTACAGGCATGAGCCATCATGCTCGGCCAAATGTATTTTTAATGCTAACTCAATGGGGCAACTAATGATGGCAGCTAAGAGTAAATTCCAAAAATATCTTTTGAAATTACTTTTAGCAAAGACAGATAACACATAATAACATAATATTTGATGCCCATTTCACCACAGTTATAAACATTTTGAATTTTCATTTGAATAATAGTGAAACTAATATCCTGAGGAGTCACAACACCTTTATTAAAATATATTAAATCCATTAATATGTTAAGTCTATTAAAAATAATTGCCCAGTTCAGGAGAATAGAATAAATTATCCATTTTGCACATTACATTATTTCAACTCATGCAATTCAGACATTCTACTAAAGAAATTTTCACTAATTTATGTATGCACTTATATACTCAACATTTATTTAATTTTATGAGATAATGGTACTATGCTTGGCTTGGGGTTTCAAATAGGATTATGAAACAATCTTCATTTTCCAATATCTAACAGTCTAAAAGAGAAAGACATATGTGTAACTACCTACTTCAAACATGACATGAGACCTGAGTGCCTTAATGAGGAAGATACAACAGTGAACATTAGTTCTGCTGAAGAGGCTAGCCATGTGCAGCAGGGAAGACCCCACAGAGGTAAAGCTCTATAGCTTGATCTTAAGAGATAAAGGAAGACTGGAAAGTCTTCCATAATGCTCAAATTTAAGCACAGACCATAAGCCCCATGTAGAATCACTGGACATGAGTGACCCTTTGTCTTGCTACAGAAACCTGGTGCAATTGGGAGAGGGGTTGGTACAAGTTTCTTCAGAAAGCTTTGGGGGTGATTGTGATTTATTGGCAGCTGATTATTTTTTGCTTTGTAATACTTTGAAAAAGAGAAATATACTAATCCTTGTCTATGGACATACACAAAAGTGAAATGACAACCTCCCGGCAGCTCTCGTCATACTATTGTGCCACTGACAGCACAGTAGCATGTGGCCGAGTCGTCTTCCTTAGCTGGCTGCCTCCATACACAGAAGGATGTCTCCACCTGGTCCAGATCAGTGTGAAGCTCTCTTTTGAGGTGTGTCTCAGGAGAAACAGGAGGTCTTGCGTAATATACTAGATATGGCAGAAAGATCAGGGACATATGGAATGAGCAATTGAGAAGTCTCAGGCCACCTGCCTTGTAGCCAGTCAGGGGCAGAAACATGGTGTTCAGACTAACTACTAGGAGTTTCTCCTTCCAGTATCTCCTCCTGGGATATTAATGCTGGAACCAGGAGAGGTTCTCATACTAAAGAGTATCTGTCATTAAAGTTATTTTAAATCATATCATAGAACAGTTAGAATGAAACAGAACTTTTTTCTACCTAGAGTGATGATCATTACAAGAATTAATGATGCCTCAGCTATATAAGATCAGGAGGCTCCTTTCTGGAGGTGAAAGAGATCCCAAGTGCATTAAGCTTCTGGGAGAGCTCAAGGTGAGCCCATAGAATTTGTTAAATATTCAGTTTTCCCTAAGGGCTTTTCACATTAATGCAGAGAGTGACTATTCCTGCTATGATAAGTCAGTCATGTTGGCACTTTTGTTTCTAGGAGACTAATCATTCTCAAGAACTTAAACCTCAGTCTTGCTTTGACAAGCCCTATGCAGAATCCCTGGGATGGGTGACACAGCAGCCGTATCCACACAGGAAACTGTTTGGGGGAGGGATGGGACACTTGTTATAGTATATCTTTATTCATTTTGCATAGACTGAGCCAGGCCATCACAGAAGTTTAAACAAGTTTCTCTTCTCTGATAAAGATTACTCAGTTATATTTCCAGGAATTTATGAGACATAGGAATTTATTCCTTTGATATCTTTATTATAACAATTGAGAATTAGATTGATATATTTTAAATTACTCATAAAATTGTATTGTAAGTAATTTATTTTTGAGAAGAGTTTTTTAATTAAAAATAATTCCTAAATTCTCGTGTAGTGATAAATCCTTAATCCTTAATCTCAGTTAGTGATAAATCCTTAATCCCAATATTTCATGAAAATACAGAAGACCACATACCTTTTCACTATTTTTTCCTCTTCTGTCCCTTGCAGGTCATGTTGCTAAAGGCATTCTTTGAAGGTCTATGCTTTTCCTGATTATACTAGATTTACAATTGTTCTTTTTTCCAATTAGGTATCCTCTGCAGCAAAATGGCCTGCCACTCAGGGTTTGTTTTCTGGTTTTAGGTATTAATAGTGTATTTTTAGGAAAGGCACAGAGTGCTGCAGGAGCAGGGATGGTGTCTAATTGCTCTTAGAAACAAGTGCTGTGACTGGAGGTTGTAGTTTTCAAATTACAGCCAATGGAGATCCATGGCTGTGGGAACCAGTCTCTGGTGCTCTATTCTCAGGAAAGTGAATTCCTTGGAAGCAGAGACTTTGTCCTTTCCATATTCCCAGTACACAGCATATATTAGGACACACACTAAGTTCTGAGTATGCCGTATGGAAGCTGTGGTTTCCACTTCAATTTTAATTTTTTTAAATCCGTTATGTTAGGCATTTCCTCAAATGTTTCTAATCTTCACAATAACACTGTAAATTAAATACTTATTTCCTGCAGTACACCTGAGGAAACTGATGCTGATAACGTTACTATAAAATGCCCAAAGTTACATAGCCAGTCAGTGGCAGAGCCGTAAGAAACCCTCTCTCTTTTTACCATGTCACTTTTCAGGGAGAAAGACGTATAAGCACAGTGGTTATGAAAAGACATTGGGCAATCTTGCCGGGAAAGTAAAACAAAATCTGCTGCCAACCTATAACACTTCTTCGTAAAGATAGAAGAGAGAGGAAATAGTTTTATTATTGAACAATCTTTGAACCCAAATGTGATGTATATCACAGGCAATCCACTGAAGAGATTACAAAGACAAAAAGAAATCTTATCCTTTTCTACAGTCAAGCAGATGCAACTCATCACATATAATTTCTCAAGATAAACCACAACTAGTCCTCAAGAAAGAGGACTTGATAGCACCATTTGTCACACATTCATCCTCCATTTACCTGGTAATTGAGGTAGCCACCTGTTTTCTCTAATTGCCTTTATATGAAGGAAAAATTTCTCATATATTTATGTAGGGAAGAGGTTTGCAATTTGGAGCTAAGTGCCAGCTGAAGTTATGCTTTTAACCTCCCCCAGAAACTGGGTGATTCAGGTGCTATCTCCCTTGATCACTGCATTTTGAAAAGATGGCTCCCAGGTGCTTGTGAAAGATAGTGCTGGGTTGTAAAACTGGCAAAAGGTTTATTTAGCTTTTAAAAAGATTTTCATCCATTTCAGAGGGACAGAGAAAGAATTCACAATTACAAGTTTTATAAAAGAAATGTTCTAAGAAAAGGGAGGGAAGAGTGTCTTTTCGTGTTTGCACCAGGGAGAATTAAAATTGTTTTCTTATTGCAAGGGTACATGCCAAATCTATTAAGAGTAGAGTATAAATGTCTTAACACAACAATTAAGTAAGTGAGGTGAAGGCTCTGTTAACCAGTTTGGTGTAAGCACTCCAAATTATATATAAAACCAGCACATTGCTCTCCATAAATGCATTAATGATTTGCTTACACAGTTATGATTTCATAAAAAAACAAATAAAATAAAATTTTTTTCTTATTTTTAATTTGCATTTGCCCTTAACATCTTCAGAATGAAAGAGTTCAATGTGATATTATTTTTTAGGGGATGTTTTTTGGAATGGGTTACTGGGTAGTATAAGGTCTAAAAACAAGAAAACTAACCTTTGGAATCTAAAAGTAAGAAAAATATAAAGTAATAGCTATTGTTTGCACGGAAATTGATAATCATCTATGATTAAAAGACTTAGGATGAAAAGCTGGATCCCGTAATCTCACATGAGTGAAAGAAATTGACGTGGAAATTTAAAAACAAGGCTTCGCAAAATGGAAAGTAGAATACTTTTTTTCTTCATAAAAAGTATGGGAACATTAAGAACTACCTATGATCTGCAGAGAGAGAAAGAATGAGGGAAGGGTGGGGAAAGAAAGAGCAGAGAGAGGGAAGGAGCAAGGGGGGTGGGGTTTTGGTGTGTGCCACACCTTTTGGGGGCAAAACACGATTGTAAGAGGGACTTTACCTAACAAATGCAATCAGTGTAACCTGGTTTCTTGTACCCTCAATGAATCAACAACAACAACAACAACAACAACAACAACAACAACAACAAAAGAACTGCCCATGATCAATATAAATGAAGGTCTCTTCTTTGTATAAACATGGTAGTTTATATATTTTTACTTCACTGACACGTAAGAACAGAAAAATCACAAAGCTATTTTATGTCAATCCTACTATAGTTAGGATTGGGTTTAGCTACATCAACAACAACAAAAACTCAATCAAATATTTATTATGAGTTTTAATACAAAAATGTATCTGGCAACTGGATCTGAGTTGATACCTAAAGGACTACCAAACATGGGATTGGGGAAGAAGGTGATTCCTGTGCTTTCCTTTCTGGTAAAGTTGTGAGTTCCATGTTTCAGGAAGAAAAAAAGGTGGAAGGAAGATGGGAAGATGGAGTACTTGTAAGAAGAGAGCAAAAACACAAGCAAAAAAAAAGAGAGCAAAAACAAGAGAGAAAATCCCCAGCAGATTTCTGATCCCATCTCATTGGTCGAAACTATTCTATATGGGGAATCCCTAGCTATAAGAAAGGGTGTGGAATATAGTGTTGAGTTTAAGTTGTGAATGTAGTTGCCCAAATCAAAACCATGAGCTCTGCTTATAAGGAGACAGAAGAGAATTGGGATTAGGTTGGCAACTTGTCATGTAGGTTGTAGGTTGGCAATGTATGCCTTTCTGACTGTTATAGTGAGGACTCAGAATACTAGGTAGAGAATAATTCATTACCCCTTGAGGATTCAGTGAAAATTCCATAGTAGGGTTCACATTTATTTAGAGGATTTAATAATATTTGTTTAGAGATATTTATTGAGTACATATGCTATGCCTGGGACTTCAGATAATTTCATACATTTTATCTCATTTCATTCATAGCAACTCAACAAGATAGGTGTTCTTATTAATATTTGTTTTTAAGGAAGCTTGCATGAAAATAAATAATTGCCCAAGGACACCAAACTAGATAATTTCAAAAACAAGATTTTTAATCTAAATTATTCCGATTCTAAAACCCACCTGCTTTGTGCTCTATTATCTTGTTTTACAGAACAAATAGGAATTCTTCAGGTATAAAAATGGGCCAGTGGAGGGCTTGCTATGTGGAAGAAACTAACAAGGTCTATCTTCTTGAAACATGGAAACTGTCTAAGTTATTGGTATCCACCATTCAAAGTCTCAACCCAGGCACCATTGTACTTAAACCAACTATTGAGATTATTGTTTTGGAATCATAGTTGAATGTTACTGAAGTATATTTGGGGCCTCTTTTTTTCCACCAAAAGAAGTAATTTTTTACTGTACTTCCGCCTTTTACTCCAGTATAGTAGTATAGGAAGCACATCCCATATGGCCTTTCTTATCAAATAGAGAAAGTAAGCATTGTGTTCCTGGAACAGTGTTTTTGTGTGTATTTTCTTCACGTGGCTTGCAAGGATCACATCTTTTTGTTTCTGCCATGGGTCTGTTACAAGTGGGCAGCTTCACCTGTCACTCTTATGGCTCTCAGAGCATAGGCATGTCGGTGGCATCTCTCTGCTTCCCCCTGGGAAGGCTCTGGTTGCTGCACCTTCTGTCTGGAACAACTGAAATTGTTCATGGAATTTGTCATGAAACTTTTGTATCCTCAACTCAATACATACAGTCTTTGGAGGGATGCTATTGGGACTAGACTACACTTTCCTTACTTGCTTAGTTGGCTGTACGTTCTTGGGTAGCTGCTGTGAGATAATGCAGGGTCTGAGCACCAACTCCAGGACTAGAGAAGAGCCCGGGACTGCACAGCCCCAGTGAGTGCCCGCCCCTCCCAGGGAGGAGCACAGTGGGGGCCACACGTGGACACTGGGACTTGTCTTCAATCTCAGATGACACATAGCCCAAAACCCGGCACTGATTAGGAGCAGGATAAGGAGAGACAGACTCAGCCCTCTAGGGAATTCTTCATCCAATACTGAAGGGCTTCAGCAAATCACCTGCTGAATAAAGGAAATTTGGTAAAAATAAGAAATTCTGATGAGATGATACCCACAGATCTCCAAAGTCCAGTACATCCCCTCTGTCCTTAGGACCTCATGTGTTCTCTGTTGTACCTGAAGCCATGGAGCTGAAATAAGGATGCGGGTGTCTGGTCTCTATCATATTTTCTTGCTTAGTATTTCCTAGCTCAGCCGTATATCCCATTCTGACTTTTGCTTCTATCACTGAGTTTTTCTACAGAATTCCTTCAGGCCTGACCCCATCCATCTGGCTGTGGTAACGTACTTTTTTAATTCCCATTCCTAAGCCAGGAAAGAGCTTGCTGTTGAAGACAGTGAAAGTGAGAGGGAGACACAAGAGCCATGGGAAGATATTGCAGACTGAGGTCTTTACAAAAGGAAGCTCATGCAGTCCAGGAGTAAACTGCCAGCGTCCCTCTTCATCTATATAAAGTCTCACCTGCTGAATGATGGAAACATAAAGTGAATAATCTTCATCTCCTTGCTTGCCAATTGGCCTAAAAAACAATCTTGAGAGTAAAGAGAAAGCTTTCCATATAGCTTGCTTAGCAATATAAGAGAAGGTATTGTGACTCCAGTAAATAATTAGGGCTCTATCAGGACAGAAGAGAAATGATTTTCCATTTCATCAGCACAAGGAAAAGTAGCTGTAAATAGCATGACATTTATAACCTTGTAGAGAGATGTTGACCAGATCTAGGGCAATAAATCAGTTGAAGGTTAGAGGATGTTGTGCCAGCTTCTCTTTTATCGGGTGTGCAGCCCTAGTATTAAACAGGCGTCAGGGACGACATCTGTGATTGCGTATCTGAAGAGATAATCCTTTATGTGGTGGTTTCAAAGTGCTTTCTCACTTTCTTTCTACTTTTGTTCTATTCTGCCCATCCTTGACTCCCAGTACATATATTTAATAGTAATGGAATAATTTGGAAATACTTGGTTTAAATTTTATAGCCAGAGATATACACTTTTTATTATCAATAGATTTGGGGGGTAGGGGTTGAATTGTGTTACATGTACATATTGGATAATGATGAAGTCTGGACTTTTAGTATGCCCTTAACCTGAGCAGAGTACATTGTACCCACTAGGTAATTTTTCATCCTTCACCTGCCTCCCGCCCTAAAGCTTTTTAAGTCTGCAATGTCTATTGATACCATTCTGTGTGTCCTTGTTCAGCCATAGCTTAGCTTCCATCTACAAATGAGAACATGCTACCCAATTCGGTCGACTCTCTGAAATGCACTAGGGCCAGGCGTGGTGGCTCACACCTGTAATCCTACCACTCTAGGAGGCTGAGGCAGGTGGATTGCCTGAGCTCACAGGTTTGAGACTGGCCCGAGTAAGATCATGATCCCATCTCTAAAAGTAGCCAGGCTTTGTGGAGGGCACCTGTAGTCCCAGGTACTCAGGAGGCTGAGGCAAGAGAATTGCTTGAGTCCAAGAGTTTGAAGTGGCTGTGAGCTATAATGCCACAAAGTGAGATTCTGTCTCAAAAAGAAAAAAAAAAAAAGAAATGCAATATATATGTGATTAAGGGCAAAATTATTTGTTTTCTGGGCCTCCATATGAGCTAAGTAAACCCTTGGAAGATATTTTATTATTTGATAATTGGAACAACTTTTGAAGAGATAATGATGATCACAATCCCCAATATACATAGGATAACACTGGAATTTAAAATGTTTATTAACTTTTCTGCTATAATTCAATTGATGACAATGTTGAGATGACAATTTAATACATAAACCTAAATTCATAAATGACTTATTATACTGTTTTTCCTAATAGGAATTACTTCTACTTTCCATGTTATCATACAAGGTGAGACAGCACTAATTATTAAATTCCTGTTAGGCAAAGCAATATAATAAGTCATTTAAGATTTAGGATTATGTATTAATATAACAATATAATAAGTCATTTCCACGTTATCATGGAAAGTAGATATAAATTATATAAACTAAGTGATATAATATATATAATTCTTGCATAATACATGCTGCCTCATAAATACGCAATCAGAGAAGCACCAACACAAAAAAACTGAAGAGGACAGGCAGGGCAGGAAAGTGATAAACAACCTGAGCTGTTCACAGTAAATATTTGCTATGGATGGAGCTCATAGAACTGATTTTTCTTTTGTCTTTTTAGCTTCTATATTAAAATTGATTTTTAAAAGTTGACATACTTTATTTTTAGAGCAGTTTTAGGTTGACAGAAAAATTGAACAGAAACTACAAAGCGTTTCCATATACTTTCTCTTATATTTGCCCACCCAAAATCGATTGTTGCACTCTCACAGATCAAACAGAATATGGAAAAACTGGTTTTTCTTCTATTATTACCTCTAATGCCTCTGACAGTTAAATGAACTGTCAATGTGTTATTACATTGTTATATTGGGACGCATAGAGTGAAAACTAAAGAGAAATGTGGGCACAGTGCACTGGGTAAGGAGTATAGGGTCCTTAAATTTCACTCTCTTCTGAACTGTGGGCTTATAATATGCTACTTCTAGCTAGCTCAGAGCATAGCCTGAGTCATGATTTATTCTACCAGCTTTATAATTTGCTCATAGGCTTCTCTCACTGCATGACTTGATATTCTTGTATTTGTCTTTTCAAATGATAAGGGAAAATGTAGTGGCAAAGTTCCATTTAATAATTAGTGCTGTCTCCCCTTGTATGAAAATATGGACATGTATTGTAAGGTCCTCGTATAATTCATCATGTGTATAACAGCATTCATTTTGTGGCAGATAATCTTCACAAGCATTAAATTTTTGGGGGGGGACAGAGCCTCAAGCTGTCACCCTAGGTAGAGTGCTATGGCATCACAGCTCACAGCAACCTCCAACTCCTGGGCTTAAGCGAGTCTCCTGCCTCCGCCTCCCAAGTAGCTGGGACTATAGGCACCCGCACAATGCCCGGCTATTTTTTGGTTGCTGCCATTGTTGCTTGGCGGACCCGGGCTGGATTCGAACCTGCCAGCTCAGATGTATGTAATTGGCACCTTAGCTGCTTGAGCTACAGGCGCTGAGCCACACAAGCATTAACTTTTTAAAAAAAGGTAAAGGAAGAAAGCTCTCCTGCACCTCTTCTAAGATTATTATTATAATAGGAAAGCTAATAATCTACACCATATGATGTGAATAGAATTGACCTCAATTTAATCTTTGAGCATGTAAGAAAAATATAAATTCTCATTCTCCAGCTGGGTACTTGGTGCAGTAGCAGTGGAAAATACTCTTGTTTGCCTAAACTTAAGAAAGAGTTTCCTAGATTACTGTGATTTTTTTTCAACGTAGGACATCATTGCCAGAAACACATCCAAAGAGGGAAGGAGATTTATTATTTATTTTCTAAAGTAAACATTTACGGTTATAAATTTTCTTCTATGTGCTGCTTCTGCTGTTGAGTGAGTGTTCCATTAATATCAATAAGGTCAAATTGGTTGATAATGTTGAGTATGTCTGATGTATCTTAGCTGATTTCCTACTACTATTTCATTATTTGTCAAGTGTGAAGTGTTAAGATATCCAAATCTAATTGAGTTTTGCCTACTTTTATTTTAGTTCTAACAGTTTTGTGTTTGAGTATTTTGAAGCTCTTGTTGTTTCATGCATACATATTTAACATTATGTTTTCTCAGTGAATTTTTATTATCTAATATCCAGTATCTAATATTATCTCAGTGAATAATTTTATTATTATCTAATATCCCTCTTTATTTCTGTAATATTTCTTTTTATGAAGTCTATTTTGTCTGACGCCAATATAGCCCTTTCATATTTCTTTTGATTAATGTTTTCTTAGAAGTATCTTCTTTTACACTCAATCTATCTATTCCATTTTATTTAAAGCAGGTGTTATGTAGACTTATGAATGAATCCTTTTAAAAGAGTCCATGCTGACAACCTTTCTTTAAATTTATGTGTTTAGACCACTTACATTTAATATAATTATTTATATGGTTTGATTTATTATTTATTACTTGTTTGTGCCCTCTTTTATTGTTCCTCAATATTCTAATTTATCTGTTTGCTTTTTGACCATTTCTTTTTGTATCATATTTTTAGTGATTTCTCTAATTGATTGCATTATACCTATCACTTAACCTTTCATGGTCTATTTTGATTTATTTTACTGCTTCAAGAAAATATAGAAATTTCATAATTATGCAGATTGCTTTATCCTCGCTCACTCCTTTATGTTATACAGTCAGATGTCTTCTATGCTCAGACTTTGAAAACGTGAATAGGCATTGTTAACACAATCGATTTCAGTAGTTATAAGCATTTTAAATTAATTAAGAAGAGAAAATTCTTGTGAATACCACTGCAGTGAACATGGAAGTGGAGATAGCTATTTGAAATCTTGATTTCAAAGCAACCATTGTTCTGATTTAGATAATTATCATAGCTTGTTTTGCTTCTTCTAGAACTTCATTTACAGAACCATAATAATGTGGACCCTGAATACTTTTGGATTTGACTACTTTCATACAACACAAAATTTTTGATATTTATGCATAGTTATAGAGTCTTGGTTGATTTTTTGTTACTGGGAAGTATTTTGTTGTATAAGTATACCACAATTCATCTTTTCACCTGTTGGTGGACATGTGTATTACTCCCAGTTTTGGACTATTAAGAATAAAATGCTGTAAACATAAAAAAAAATTCTGATTTCAGTTCTGTTGGATGTATTTCCAGAAGTCAGATTGCTAGATTATGTGGAAGTTTTAGTTTTAAGTTTTTGAGTAACCTCCATAATTTTTCTATAGCAGCTACACCATTTTACATCCCCAACAACAGGGTACAAGGTTCCAATTTTGCAACAGCCACACTAACATGTGTTATATTCTTTATATAATGGCCGTTTTAACATTGGTGAGGTGATATCTCACTGTGGTTTTGATTTACGTTTCATCAATGATTAGTAATATTGAACATCTTTTCATATACTTGTTGGCTATTTGTATATTTCTTTGGAGAAATGTCAAGTCCTTTTTTGACTATTTAAATTTTTTTTTTTTTTTACTATTGAGTTTTAGGAGTTCCTTATGTATTTTGGATTTTTGCTCCTTATTAGATATATGGTCTGCAAACACTTTCTCATTTCATTAAGTTACTTCTTTGCTGTGCAGAAACTGTTTGGCACAATCCCAAAGGTCTATTTTTGCTTTTGTTGCCCATGCTTTTGGTGCATGTCCAAGAAATCATTGCTAAGAGCAATGTCATGAAGATTTTCCTCTATATGTTCATCTAGTAGTTTTCCATTTTCAGTATCATAGTTAAGTCTTTAACCCATTTTGAGTCAATTTTGTGTGGG
Source organism: Perodicticus potto (assembly GCA_963574655.1). NCBI lineage: Eukaryota > Metazoa > Chordata > Mammalia > Primates > Lorisidae > Perodicticus > Perodicticus potto. Next base: position 3,137 of record CAUYRH010146873.1, on the reverse strand, counting down.
GCCAATTTAATTCTTCTAAATGTGATGTTCATAATAGCAAGATATGGAAGCAACTCAAAAGTTTAGTGGTGGATAAATGAATAAAGAAAAAGTGACATATTCATAAAATCAAATAATATTTAGCCTTGAGAAAGAAAGACATCCTGCCATTGTGACAACGTGGATGATCCTGAAGGATATTGTGCTAACTAAAATAAGTCAGTCACAGAAGTACAAATACTGCATGTTTCCATTTATGTGAAATATCTAAAATATTCAAATTCTTAGAAGTAGAGAATAAAATGGCAGTTTCATGGATTAGAGGAGGGAGAAATGTGGAGCTGTTCAATGGTTATAAAGTTTTAATTATGTGAAAATAAGTTCTAAGATCTTTTGTACAACATAGTGTCTATTGCTAACAAGTGTATATTATTGTGAACTCTAAATTTTGATAAGAGATTCCTGTTGTTCCTGACAGTTGTCAAAAATAGTTTTTTTTGCTAAGAGAATAGGTCTCATGCTAAGTTTTCCTACGATATCAGCAATAGCATAACAACAATCCAACAAAATAAAAAGGCATAAGGAAATTTTGAGAACTGATGGGTAGGTCTATTGCCTTGATTGTAATGATGGTTTCAAGTACATATGCATATGTCCAAACTCATTGAATTGTATACATTAAGCAGGTACTATTTATAATTTCTTGTATGTCAATTATACCTCAATAAAGCTTGTTTTAAAAAAGAAAAGAAAATTAATTTCTTGTGTTTTGTCATTATTTACTATTTCTGTTGTTTACTATTTCTGTTTCTATTTTCTTCTTTCATTCTTTAAATTATAATTTTTCTTCTGGTATCCATTCTCGTCAGTCTGAAGAAGTTCCTTCAGAGTTTCTTTTATAGGAGTTCTGCTCACAATGAATTTACTCAGTTTTCCTTCATTTGAGAATTTTTTTTTTTACTATAATTTCCCTGGGATATTTTCACCGAGATTGTAGAATTTAGGGTTGACAGAGTTATTTTTCTGTTGGCATTTCCAAAATGTAATGTAAGATACATAATGTATTGTGCAAAGCCATTGTGAGGACTTTAACTCTGAGAAAATGGAAAGTTATTATTGCAAGGATTTGAGCAGAAGGGTTACCTAGTCTTTGTTTTAAAATGTCATTGGCTGCTGTATCAGAAATGTGCTGTGGAAATAGCAAGCAGGGAGACCATCTAGAAGGCTGTCACAGTAATTTATTTGAGAAATGAGGATGGCTTGGCCAGGGAAAGAGTAGTGATCATATTGTGGGTCAATTTTTAAGATAGGGCCAACTAGATTTCTTGATTGATTAGATATGAACAGTGAGAGAAAAAATATGAGTCAAAGATAAATCCGAGGTTATGTCCAGAGATTTGGGAAGAAGGGAGTTGCTATGAATCAAAAAACCAAAGATAGTAGAAGGAGCATTTCAGTGGGGAAAGACCAGGTGTCCTACACTGGTCACACTAAATTAGAATCCTGATCCTCTGGAATGCAGTGTCTCCAAGTCAATGGAGAATATCCATATATACCTCTCTGTCCTGGGTCTTGTGTGACATGACCTGGCAGTAAAAAAAGGAATGTGTTGAAGTTCCTATTTCTTCTCAGGAACCAGCTCTCCCAATGATTCTGTTCTATCACCCTCTTTGCTTTCATTAAATGAGAGACCTTTCTGCAAACAGGTAAGGCTGTGCCTTTGAGTCTCAGAAAATCCAGTCTCTCAGGAGGTTTGTGTTCAGCTCCCCCTGCAGCCCCAAATACTGTGTCACTCGTAGCACAAAAGTATTCAGCAGAGTCGCTCAAATGGGCTGAGTGTTTCTTCAGGTGGAATGAGGTTTCACTCTTCCTAAATTCAGCCTCAAAACCTTTGATGCCTTTGACCAGGGTGACCCCTGTTATGACCTTGAGGAGAAGTTGGAGGCTTTGGCCAGGGTATTGGACATACCAGAAGAGAGAAGGAATTCCAGTGTAGGAATAATTGCACTTCAGCTCCAGTGTGGCTCCTTCAGAGACAGTGACTTGGATGTCAGGCTGGGTCACAGACTGGGCTCCAGTTCTTCCTGAAACATCAATACTGCATCTGTGAGACCAGAATAGACCTACCTGCAATAAGATATTGTCTCTCTATAAACTCCTGTTGGAACAATATTTCTTCTATGGAGGCAGGAACAGGGAATACAATATTACTTACTCAGTGTGTGGAGGATTCCAAGCAGTAAAATGGTCATTGATAGCATGGCTGGGCAGTGAGTGAAGCTGACAGCTCTTTTCTGGAAGATATCCCTGAGCAAAGAGGAATGTGCCAGAGATTACTGAGTCCTTGTAATGGAGAATATCTGAGATTCTAAAGTTCCCTGCTTAGGTAAGGCCTAGAGTCTATTAGTAAGAGACACTCCCTCAACAGCACCTGCTCTGTGGTGGATACACTCAGAATGCGCATCCCAGGGACTGTGAAGGAAAGCAACTCAGGGGGCTTAACACCTTTTCTTAGCAGAGACATTTCCAGCTTACAAAACATCGCCACCTGTAGGTCAATTACAGAAACAAATTGGGTCTCAAGATTTTTTCTTTCTTTCTTTCTTTCTTTCTTTCTTTCTTTCTTTCTTTCTTTCTTTCTTTCTTTCTTTCTTTTCTTTCTTATTAAATCATAGCTGTGTACATAATACAATCATGGAGTACAATGTGCTGGTTTTATGTACAATTTGAAGTATTTTCATCAAACTGGTTAACATAGCCTTCGTGGCATTTTCTTAGTTATTGTGTTCAGACATTTATATTCTGCATTTAGTAAGTTTCACCTGTTCCCTTCTAAGATGCACCCTAGGTGTGGTCCCACCAATTACCCTCTCTCCACCCATTCTCCCCCCTCCCCTCCCCCTCCCTTGCCTCTTTGCCCATATTCTTGTGCTGTAATTGGGTTATAGCTTTCATATGAAAGTTACAAATTAGTTTCATAGTAGGGGTGAGTACATTGAATACTTTTTCTTCCATTCTTGAGATACTTTGCTAAGAAGAATATGTTCCAGCTCCATCCATGTAAACATGAAAGAGGTAAAGTCTCAATCTTTCTTTAAGGCTGCATAATATTCCATGGTATACATATACCACAATTTATTAATCCATTTGTGGGCCAA
>CAUYRH010146872.1:0-15177 GCA_963574655.1 Perodicticus potto | reverse complement strand
TCTGAGAATATCCTGGAGAGCTGGTTTAGTTATGGCAAATTTCTTCAACATGTGGATGTCATTAAAGTATTTAATTTCTCCATTGTAAATGAAACTCAGTTTGGCTGGATATAGGATCCTGGGTTGCAAGTTATTTTGTTTTAGGAGATTAAAAGTCGATGACAATCCTCTTCTAGCTTGAAAGGTTTGAGCAGAGAGATCTGCAATTATTCTAATGTTCTTCCCCTTGTAAGTTATGGTTTTCTTGCGTCTGGCTGCTTTCAGAATCTTCTCCCTCATATTAACTTTAGTGAAGTTAACTATGATGTGCCTGGGGGATGTCTTACTCCGGTTGAGTTGTGCTGGGGTTCTGAAACTGTCTGCTATCTGAATTTCAGAGTCTCTTGGCATGTCTGGAAAGTTTTCTTTCATAATCTCAAGAAGAAGGGACTCTGTGTCTTGTGAAGCCAATTTGTCACTTTCAGGTATCCCTATAAGATGAATATTGGTTTTCTTCGAGTTATCCCAGAGCTCTCTAAGAGAATGATCCGTTTTTGCTTTCCATTTCTCTTCCTCTTTGAGTGTTTGGGAGCATTCGAAAGCTCTGTCTTCAATGTCAGAAATCCTTTCTTCTCCTTGCTCCTTTCTGTTACTGAGGGATTCTACTGTATTTCTCAGATCTTTGAGGGCTGCAACTTTTTCTCTCAATGTGTCAAAATCTTTGGTCAATTTGTCTTTGAATTGGTTGAATTCTTGAGACATCTTTTGGATTACTGCTTGAAATTCTAGTTCCATCTTTTCTTCCATTCTGTTGATCTTATTTGTTATCCACATTCTAAATTCGATTTCTGACATCTCGGCCATTTGTTTATGCATGGGATCTTGTGCTGTGTCTGCCTTATCATTCCTTGGGGGAGTTGATCTACTCTGATTATTCATATTGCTAGAGTTTTTCTATTGATTCTGCCTCATGATTATTTTTCGCTGTTGTCATCCTCAGGGTTGGAGAGGTGTCGCTCCAAGATTGGACCCTGTCGGGATCACTCTATTGTTGCTGGATATTTATAGGAAGTGACCTTGTGTAGCTCCTCTGGGGCTACCCTAGGCAGGGAGTTTTGGCTGTGGGAGCAACTCCAGAGTAGAGCATGGTACACATGGATCCAGCAGGAAGGCTGGGCAAGGTGCACACGATTCTGGGACTGCTGGCACCCAGTGACTTTGGCAAAGAGCCTGTGGCTCCAGCAGTCTCTGGCTGGGCAAAGGGCTCTGCAGAGAGGTAGGGAGGGCGCCAGAGGGAGGGCGTGAGGTCACGTGGCTTCCCAAGACCTTGGCCAGATAGGGGGGTCCGGTGTGGACGCAGGGAAGGCGGGGGGAGGAGGACGTGGGTTGCGCAGCTCCCAGAACCCCTGCCAAGGGTGGTGCTGGCCAGGACGGTCTTGGGTGCCCAGGCCACACGGCCCGCGTGGAGGTTTCACACACTTGGTGGAGACTCTGGTAGTGGGCAGACCTGCCTACCCAGGCAGCCCCGCCATCTGAGGGGTCACACGTCCTCGGCAGAGACTCTGGCCACGTGGGCAGTTGGAGGGGGAAGCCCAGTACAGCCCCAGAAGTCTCTTGTGGGACGAGGCACTTGGTCCCGTCAACAAGGAGGTGGGACGCTGCTCGAGAACCTCCTCTCACAGTCTCAGCAGGGGATAGAGTTCTGGTTCATCAGGTAAGCGGGGGGAAGGGCACACTGGAAGTTCAGAATGTCAGTGAATACTTTAATTCAATTTTTCTGCCTAGCAAGAAAGCGTTCAGAGACACAGCAGGGTCTCTCCGGGGAAGCAGTCCCCACTTCCCACAGCATTCTCCTGTGGGGTGAGACAAGAGGTCCACGAGTGGTGACTCGTCTGTAAAAAACCCGCAGGAGCAAATGAAGAGAACAAAGAGAGGAAACAAAAAAAAACCAAAAAAGACCACAGCTTTCTTTGGGGAGGGGACAGATAGTTTTCCTTTCAGATGAATTTTGTACTTGAAACTTTCTTTCTTGGAGTCGCAGCTTGTCTCAGCAGAGGTGACCAGCAGTCATCACTTCTCTCTCGTGTGGGCTCCCAGTCTTCCACTTAATTGGGCATTTTCCTGGACGCTATCCTTCCCTTTGGATAGGAGCCTCTTGCGGAAGCTGCTTCTAGGTGACCATCTTGCCCTCTCCCTTTTTCTTTCTTTTTGTAGAGATTTTCTTTCTTTTCTCTTCTTTTCCTCATAAATTTCTCAAACAACTAAGATACCTCGCTTTTCCTTTGCATTTTATATTTATGTTAATTTTATGTATTTTTATATTTTTATTTCTTTTTTCTGATTTGTTGTTTCATTCTACATTCTATTTATAGGAAAGAACCTCACTCTGAGGCCTAGGCTGGAGTACAACAGCATTGGTCTGGCTGAATGAGACCCTTAGCCCCTGGTCTAGGGTACCTTTGTAGCTTTGGTCTTTGGTATGTCCCCACTGCAATACATTGCAGATTTTATTCTGCATTTGGTGGAGGCAGGATCTTGCTTTTGCTCAGATTGATAAGGAAGGAGCTCCAGACCTCAGCGAACACACATGGTCTAGACCACCAGAGTCCTGGAGTTGCAGGTGTGGGTGAAAGTGCCTTGCTGAACACCACTACTACTCCTTTCTCTGTCCAGCCTTCTTTCTCCTTTTTTACATTTTTTCCTTTCACCCATTTTTTTCCCTTCTCTTTTCTCCTCCTTTTGAACCTACACGAAAAAGCCACTCCAGCATCTAAGCACAGAGACAAGAAAATTTAAAGAGAAGGACAAGGTCAGAAGAAAAAGTAAGGGAAGGAAGTGAACAAGAAGAAAACACACGTGAGAGGAACAAAAAAAAAAAAATTCTAGTTTTTTGTTGATGTTAGTCCCAGCAAAGACTAGGAAAGTGCTGGCTATAAATATCTTCTCTCATTTATCTGAACATTGACTACTCAGAAAACTTCATATTTTCCATTAAGAGTATCTTTAATTAATTAATTGGGTCAGCCTTTAAAATGATACATTTAAAATAGGTTATATTTTCTTATATTGTGGTCTGCCCCTTTTTGAATCAAATTGATAAGAGGAAAGAATATGCTTAAACTTTGCATCTTAATACAAATGATTCAACTTATTTGAATTTAATTTTTCCTTACAAAACCCACACTCATTTGTTAGAGTCATGTTTATTTGCATAGCGATTTAAGGAATAATTTGGTTAATTTTGTGGTTTTTGAGATTATCATTCTCTTAAAGTGCCAGTATTTTAAAATAGCATTCTTGTGATTTTAAATGCTTTTGTGACAGAGTGCTGTTTTGTTACATAATTTTGACTTGGATTCTTTCCATTTGTTTATATAATTTCAGGAGAAACAGTGAACATCTGAGTCCTAGATGATACTAATAAACTAATAATTGCAGAGTTTTAAAAAAAAATTATTTCAACGTGAAAAACCTGAAGGCATCAATCCCTCCAAGCAATCATAAGCTAGCTTCCACAGAAGATCCCACCTATAAGGAAATTACGGAAATGACAGGAAGGGTATTTAGAAGATGGATATTAAAAGCAATGAAGGGAGTTAAAGTGAAACTGGGAAATCACCAAAAGGAAATCCAAAAACTGACAGAAGAAATGAATGAAAGACATCATGAAATTAGAAAGTATATATGAGGACGGGACATGATGGTTCACGCCTGTAATTCCAACACTCTGAAAGGCCAAGGCAGGTGGACTGCCTAAACTCAGACTCGAGACCAGCCTGAGCCAGAGTAAGATCCTGCCTCTAAAAAAAATAGCCAGGCATTGTGGCATACACCTGTAGTTCCAGCTACTTGGGAGGGTGAGGCAAGAGAATTGCTTGAGCCCAAGAGTTAGCTGTGAGCTATGAGGCCATGGCATTCTAAGGGCAACAAAGTGAGACTCTGTCTCAAAAGAAAAGAAAAGGAAATAGTGGAGCTTAAAGAATTGAGAGTAAATTCAGGAGACGTAAATATGCAGTAGAAACTATCAATAACAGATTAGACCATGGAGAAGAAAGAATCTCAGAGCCAGAGGATAATGCTCTTGAGCTAAGAGAGGCATTTAAAGAAGCAGAAGAGAAAGCAGAATGTTCACTGAATTATGTAACTTCATGAAGCATTCAAACACAAGAATTATAGGTATCCATGAATGGAAAGGAGAATGACCCAAAGGAATGGAAACCCTACTAGTAAATACCAATGAAAATTTCCCAAGAATCAAGAAAGATTCTAACACAGAATGCCTTTCAGAGGCATATCAGACCCCAGTTCATATCAACAAAACAGAGCATGTGAAAGATACATTTTAATGAACCTGGCCAACATCAAAACAAAAGAGAAAAATTTGCAAACAGCCAGGAATAAACACCAATTGATCTACATGGGCAGATCCATGATGGTGACAGCAGACTTTTCAGATGACACATTTCAAGCCAGAAGAAAATAATAATCTACCTTTAACCTCATAAACAAAACAACTTTCAGCCCTGGATTCTGCATACTGCTAAACTAAACTTTCAATTCAATGGAGAAATCAAATCTTTATTGACATCCAAACAATGAAGAAATTCACCACAACAGGACCGGTTCTGCAGAAAATACTCAGACCCATTCTCTAAACTCACCACTACGAATGGACCACCAGCAAAGTAAACACCCAGAAACTAAAGGATAAAACAGCTTCCACAGTAGAGCAAAGGATAAAACTAAGTAAGAGACATTCACAAAATCAGATGAACAGAACTCCACCATACTTAGCAATTCTCTCAATAAACATGAACAGGTTTAATTCCCCACTGAAAAGGCACAGGTTGAACTGGATAAAAAGGCACAAGGCATCTATAGATCCTGTCTCCAGGAAATGCATCTAACCTCAAAGGACAAACAAAGATTTGGGGTGAAGGTTTGGAAAACAAGATTTCAAGCAAATGGAAAGCAGAAGAAAGGAGAGGTTTGCAATCTTATTTTCAGATCCAAGTGGATTTAAAGCAACTGAAGTTAAGAAAGACAAAGGTAGTCATACATACTGGTCAAGGGAACAATACAACAAGAGGACATTTCAATTCTAAATATACATGTACCCAACTTAAATCCTCCCAGATTCATAAAAGAAACCCTAATTGATCTGAACAATGTGATATCCTACAACATTGTCAAAGCTGGGGAATTTAACACTGCAAAGACAGAACCAGATAGATGCTCTAAACAGAAACTAAACAAAGAAACAAGAAACTTAAATGCAACCACAGAACAAATGTGCTTAATAGACGTTTACAGAACGCAACATCCCAAAGCTAATGAATATATGTTCTCTTCAGCCCATGGGTCATATTCCAAAATTGATCATATCCTAGGACTTAAATCAAGGTTCAGCAAAATTAAAATAACTGAAATTATACCTTGTATCTTTTTAGGCTACAAGGAAATAAAGGTGGAACTCCAACAAAAAGTTTTACCCCCACACAAAGGCATGAACGCTAAATAACCTTATGTTGAATGACAACTGAGTCAAAGAGGAGCCAAAGGAAGAAATCATTCGACTGCTCAAAGATGACAATGCTACCAAAACTTGTAAGATACTGCAAAAGCAGTCCTAAGGGAGAAATTGATTGCATTAGATACCCACATCTGACAAACAGAAACAGAGCACATCAATAATTTAATGAATCATTTCAAGAAAATGGAAAAAGAGCAATCCAATCCCAAACATAGCAGAAGAAAAGAAATAACCAAAATTAAATCAGAAATAAATGAAGTTGAAAACAAAATCATTCAGAAAATTAATGAAACAAAAAGTTCTTTGAAAAGTTAAATAAAACTGATTAACCTTTAGCCAGATTAATTAGAAACAGAAAAGTAAGACCTCTAATAACCTCAATCTGAAACAAAAAGGGTAAAATAATAATAGATACCATAGAGATATAAGAGATTAACTCTACTACAAAAAACTCTTATGCCCAGAAATTTGACAACGTGGAGGAAATGGATCAATATCTGGAATCACACCACCTCCCTAGAATTAACCAGAAAGATGTGCACAATGTGACGATGTTCAACATTCTCTATGGGTGAAGAGCTCTACTACAACTGAACCTTACCTTAGAAATGAAAACAATGTAACCTAAATATCTGTACCCTCATATTAATCTGAAACACATACACATATATATACATACATTTATATATATATATATACACACATATTTATATATATATACACATATATATATATCTTTTATATATATATAAGATCTCTTGAGCAGACCAATATCAAGCACTGAAATTGAAGAAACAATAAAAAAGCACCCAACAAAACAAAAAGCCCCAGATTAGCTGGCTTCACATCAGAATTCTATCAAACCTTCAAAGAAGAGCTTGTACCTATACTTCAGAGCCTATTCCAAAACACTGAGAAAGAAGGAATCTTCTCCAACACATTCTATCTGTGAAGCAAACATCACCTTGATACCAAAACCAGGAAAGAATCCAACTAAAAAGGAGAACTACAGACTAATTTTACTAATGACTATCGATACAAAAATATTGACTAAAATCCTAACAGATTACAGCTACACTTTTTTTTTTTTTTTGAGAAAGAGTCTTACTATGTCACCCTAGGTAGAATGTCATGGCATCAGAACTCACAGCAAACTCAAACTCTTGGGCTTAAGCAATTCTCTGGCCTCAGCCTCCCTAGGAGCTGGGACTACAGGCACCCACTACAATGCCAGGCTAGTTTTTGTTTTGTTTTGTTTTGTTTTGTTTAGCAGGCCCAGGCTGGGATCGAACCCAGCAGCCCTGGAGCATGTGGCCGGTGCCCTAACACTGAGCTACAGGTGTTGAGCCACAGCTACCCATTGAAAGAATTATACGTCATGATCAAGTAGGCTTCATCCCAGGTATGCAAAGTTGGTTGAACATACACAAAACCAAAAATGTAACTCACCACATAAATAGATGCAAAAACAGAGATCATATGATTCTGAAAAAGGATTTGGCAAAATTCAGCATTCTTTTCTAATAAAAACACTTAAGAAAATAGGTATAGATGACAGATTTCTTAAACTGATTGAAGCCATCTACACAGCCAATATCATAATGAAATAAAACTGAAAGCCTTTCCACTTAGAACTGTAACCAGACAAGGATGTCTTCTATCAACACTACTATTCAACACAGTGGAGGAAGTTCTAGTCAATGCAATAAGGCAAGAGAAGTATATACAGGATATCCAAATGGGGAAAAAGGAGGTCAATCTTTCACTCTTTGCTGATGATATGATCTAATATTTAGAAAACCCAAGAGACTCAATCACAAGACTCCTGGGGAAGTGATCAAGAAATACAGTTAAGGTTGGCACCTGTGGCTCAAAAGAGTAGGGCGCCAGCCCCATATCCTGGAGGTGGTAAGTTCAAGCCTGGCCCCGAACAAAAACTGCAAAAAAAAAAAAAAAAAAAAAAAATACAGTTGGGAGATGTCTGTGGCTCAGTGAGTAGGGCGCCAGCCCCATATACCGAGGGTGGCAGGTTCAAACCCGGCCCTGGCCAAACTGCAACAACAACAACAAAAAAATATATATAGCTAACATTTCAGGGTATAAAATCAATGTCCACAGGTGGCACCTGTGGCTCAAAGGAGTAGGACACCGGCCCCATATGCCGGAAGTGGCGGGTTCAAATCCAGCCCTGGCCAGAAACTGCAAAAAAAAAAAAAAAAAAAAAAAATTCAATGTCCACAAATCAGTAGCCTTTGTATACACCAATAGCAGCCAAGTTGAGAAGGTAATCAAGGACACCATACCCTTCACAGTAGCTTCAAAGAAAATGAAATACCTGAGAATATACTTAAGAAAGGAAGTGAAGGATCTTTACAAAGAGAATTATGAAACCCTGAGAAAATAAACAACAGCAGACATTAACAAATGGAAGCACATACCATGCTCTTGTCTGGGAAGAATCAACATTGTTAAAATATCTATAATACCCAAAGCAATTTACAGATTAAATGCAATCCCCATTAAAATACCAACATTATACTTTGAATAACTTGAAAAAAATAGTTCTTCATTTTATATGGACCCAGAAAAAAAAACCATAAAACCCAGTGATCTTTAGTGATAAAGCCAGAGGCATCCGTCTGCCAGACTTCAGATTATATTACAAATTCACAGTAACCAAAACAGCATGGTATTGGCACAAAAAGACAGACATAGATGTATGTATGGAACAGAATAGAAAACCTAGAGATGAAACCACCCTCTTATTACCATGTGATCGTCAATAAACCAAACAAAAGTATACACTGGGGAAAAGAAGCCCTATTCAATAAATGGTGCTGGGAGAACTGCTTTATCACAGGTAAAAGACTAAAGCTGACACCACTTACAAAAATTGGCCTAACATGGATAAAAGATTTAAATCTAAGACATGAAATTATAAAAATCCTAGAAGAAAGTGTAGGAAAAACTTTTCATGTTGGACTGGGGAAAGATTTTATGAAGAAGACTTCATTGGCAATCGCAACAACAAAAATAAACAAATGGGACTCAATTAAGCTGAAAAGCTTTTGCACAGCTAAGGACATAACAATTAAAGGAAAAAGACAACCTTCAGAACAGGAAAATATACTGTCATGTTACAAATCTGACAAAGGGTTGATAACTAGAATCTGCAGAGAACTCAAATTAATCAACAGAAAAGAGTAAGCAATCTCTACAGAATCTTCTCTGAAGAAAACAGACGAATAGCCAACAAACAAATTTAAAAATGCTCATTGTCCCTAATCATCAGAGAAATGGAAATCAAACCACCCTAAGTTATCACCTAACTCCGGTAAGAACAGCCCACAGCACAAAGTCCCAAAGCTACCCATGTTGGTGCGGATACAGAGAGAAGGGAACACTTTTACACTGCTGGTGGGACTGCAAACTAATACAGCCTTTTTGGCAAGAAGTAGAGAGAATCCTCAAAGAACTCAAATTAGCCCTTCCATTTGATCCCACAATGTATCTACCCAGAAAAAAAAAAAATCATTCATAAGGACATTTGCACTACATTGTTTACTACAGCTCAGTTTACAATCACCAAAATGTGGAAACAACCTAAGTGCACATCAACCCATGAACAGATTAATAAACTGTGGTATAATATATGTATGCCATGGAATACGATCAGCCATTAAAAAGATGATGGCTTTACACCTTTTGTATTAACCTAGATGAAGATGAAACACACTCTTCTTAGTGAAGTACAAGAATGGAAAAGTATCCAATGTACTCAGTACTAATATGAAGCCACTAGATGAGCTAACACACCCCAACACAAAAGAAAAACTCTTGTTGGGGGGAGGGGGATAGAGGAGGAAGGAAGGAGATCAGTGTGCTCCCACTTAATGGGCATGATGTAAGGACACATGGCCCAGGGTGTGGGACACAACTACAATAGGGCCTCTATCAAATGCAAAAGGTGATCTAATTGTCTGTGCCCTCACATTAATCTGAAATAAAAAAATAAATTTTAAAAAAGCTATAAATACTTTGTAAAACTATAAAATGTTATAGAAATTTTTAAAGAGGGGGACTACTATAATTATTACGTAGTATATAAGATGTCTATGCTCTATTTGGGGCAAAATTTAACAACAGTTTATGCAAGTCTGGGCTCTTGTTAAAATCAAAATAGACAAGTTCATATCCCAAATGTTAAGATGTATAGAGGATACTGAAAGGAAAGGTGCTTACTCATCAGTTGCATAAAGTTGAAGTTGTCTTTATACAAACATATCTTAGAAAATGTTTATTCTAGGAATTCTGGGAAGATAGCTCACTGGTAGCAACCATCAGCACAGGCTCCTGAGCAGAGAAAGAAAAATTGGACTCTATGAAGCCAAAGGTGGGGAGCTGAGCCAAGAAAGCAGTTCAGCATGCTGTAACTCCAAGGAAGTACATTCAAGAAAACAAATTACAGGTATAAAGCCTATCGACTAGAGGACGGAAGAACCCTCCCCCTTGCATGGTGGTCTGAAGTTCTGCCCCCTGCACAGCAGAGTGTTTGTCCTGAGATCTGGGCACAGTGTGGACCACCAACCATCAGGACAGAATCTGTGACTAATGGGAAAGAAAGAGGGTGTAGGAAGAAAGGGACAGCTGGCAGAAGGAGCCCTGGTTATGATTATGCCCGGACGGTGGTGTTGTCTTCTTGGTTTCGGCTGTGTATGATGGGACAGGGTGAAAAACCCCCAGCTCTGATGGCACACACAGCTGGAGAGTGATTGCCCCATGTGAAATGAATTCAGCAGACACAGCTGGTTCCCAGCCCCTACTGGGCCTGTAAGCAGAGGTTTGCTAGGCATCGACTGAGACCTGAGAGCAAGAGCATGGTCCCCCAATTCCAACAGAACCCTCGAGCAGTGGCTTGCTGGGTGTGAACAAAGACCTGAGGGCTAGGGAATAGTCCTCTGCTTCCAGTGAGGCTGGTAAGCAGAGGCTTACTGGGTGAGGACTAGAGACCTACTCATAGGGTGCGGTGCCCTGACTCTTAACAGAGCCTGCAAACAGAGGCTTGCCAGGCAGTGGATTGAGACTAGAAGGTGGGGACATGGTCCCCTGACTCCAATTGGTCTGGCAAGCAGAAGCTAGTTGGGTGTGGACTGAGATGAGGGCAGGGTGGCCCCTGGTTCCAACTGGGACTGTGAGCAGAGAAGCGAACAACAGCGTGGACTTAGTCTGGTGGGCAGAGTATGGATCCCTTGGCTCTAATTGTGCTATTGGAGACCCTTGAATCCCTCTCTGTTGAGCAGGAATTGCACTGCCTGAGACAATTAATTGGAACCCATGTCGGGGCTGTCCACTTGGGGACAGTCTGAGGTTGACCTTTGAACTTCTGTAGTGGAAAAGAACTGAAGGGTAGGGGCTGGGTGCTGCAGCTGTTTGTATCTCTTCACAGTTGAGATTTAAACCTAATACTGTTTCTTAGGATAGACTAGAGTTTGGCTGATATCAAAACAGAGCTACCTTGTGCTATCTCACCAAGTAGGTCCTTGGTACAGTCTCCAGCCATAACTCTGAAAGGGACTTTTGTAAGGTTGTGGGAGATACCCACAACTATAAAGCCTAGTAGTTTGGGGGCGGCACCTGTAGCTCAGTGAGTAGGGTGCTGGCCCCATACTGAGGGTGGCAGGTTCAAACACGGCCCCAGCCAAACTGCAACAAAAAATAGCGGGGCATTGTGGTGGGCGCCTGTAGTCCCAGCTCCTCGGGAGGCTGAGGCAAGAGAATCGCCTAAACCCAGGAGTTGGAGGTTGCTGTGAGCTGTGTGACGCCACAGCACTCTACCGAGGGCGATAAAGTGAGATTCTGTCTCTACAAAAAAAAAAAAAAGCCTAGTAGTTTGGTAAGGGGCTAACTCTACTACCTGGGAACCCCAATTCAATCTCACTCTACCAGTTCTAATAACCAAACAATGGAAAATAAACATGGTGCAGACCCAAGAGAAGAATTCTGGCAACATGAATAACCACCCCTAAGAAATGACAAAGGAGATACAACTGAAGATGCCATGCATAGACAAATGGCAGCACTGTCAGAAATCAAATTCAGAATACAGATTGCAAATAAGATAAATAGAATGTAAGAAAAGATAGATATTGAATTCCAAAGGGTAGTTCTAAAGTTGTCTCAAGAAATTAATGAATTCAAAGCCCAAGTCACCAAAGATATGGACATAATGATAAAAGAGAAAGCAGATTTCAAGGAAACAAAAAAGTAGTTGAGGAGTTCCAAAATACAGTAGAATCCCTCAGTAATAGAGTTGACCAGGCAGAAGAAAGGATCTCTGAAAGTGAAGACAAAGCTTTTAAACGTTCCCCAACACTCAAAGAGGCAGATAAATGGACAGCAAAAACTGATCATTCCCTGAGAGAGTTGTGGGATCACTGCAAAAGACCAAACATTCATCTTACAGGAATTCTTGAAGGAGAAGAGGATGGTCCTAAAGGTACAGATGCTCTACACCAAAAGATTTTGGAGGACAATTTCCCAAGCATTGCCAGAGATACCAAACTTCAGATAGCAGACAGTTTCAGAACCCCAGCAAGACTCAATCAAAATAAAGCATGTCTGGCTCAGTGCCTGTAGCTCAAGCAGCTAAGGTGCCAGCTACATATACCTGAGCTGCCAGGTTCAAATCCAGCCCGGGCCTGCCAAAACAAAAATGACGGCTGCAACCAAAAAATAGCCAGGCGTTGTGGCAGGTGCCTGTACTCCCAGCTACTTGGGAGGCAGAGGCAGGAGAATCACTTGAGCCCAGGAGGTGGAGGCTGCTGTGAGCTGTGATGCCACAACACTCTACCCAGGGTGACAGCTTGAGGCTCTGTCTCAAAAAACTCAAAAAAAAAAGCATCTCCAAAATACACTGTGATTAACTTTGCCAAAGTTAAGATGAAGGAGAAAATTCTGCAAGCAGCCAGACGTAAGAAAAGCTATCACCTACAAAGGGAGAAGTATCAGAATGACTGCAGATCTCTCAGCCAAAACGTTTCAAGCCAGAAGAAAATGGTCATCAACCTTCAAATCTCCTAAAACAAAACAACTTCCAGCCCAGGATCCTGTACCCAGCTAAACTGAGTTTCATTTGTGATGGACAAATCAAATACTTTAATGACATAGACATGTTGAAGAAATTTGCCATAACTAAACCAGCTCTCCAGGATATTCTCAGACCCATCCTCCACAATGACCAGTGCAATGCTCTACCTCCAAAGTAAACTCACCCAGAAATTTTTGAACAAATCCAACTTCCACAGTGGTGAAAGGATTAAAAATGTCCACTGACATCAGAAAATCATGACACCCAAAACACAACCAGGCTTATCAATTCTCTCCACTAATGTGAATGGTTTAAATTGCCCTCTAAAGAGGCACAGGCTGACTGACTGGATACATAAACGCAGACTGGATAACTGCTGTATACAAGAATCTCATCTTACCTTAAAGGATAAAAACAGACTTAGGGTGAAGGAATGGACTAGTATATTACAGGCAAATGGAAACCAGAAAAAAAGCAGAGGTTGCAATTTTACTAGCAGATACAATTAGCTTTAAACCAACAAAGATAAAGAAAGATAAGGAAAGTCACTAAGTATTTGTCAAGGGAAATATCCAACATGAAGAGATTTCAATAATTTAACATTTTTGCACCCTACCAGAATGTTCAATAAATACAGCAGACTCTAATGGATTTAAACAACTTGGTATCTTCCTGCACTATAATAGTAGGAGATATTAACACCCCTTTGACAGTTTGAAAAGATCCTTCAAGAAGAAACTAAACAAAGAAATATTAGACTTAAACCTGACCCTAGAACAAATGGACTTTACAGACCTCTACAGAACATTTCACCCTAATAAAACTGCATATACATTCTTCTCATCAGCCCACAGGTCATCCTCCAAAATAGATCATACCTGAGGACACAAGTCTAACCTCAGCAAATTTAAAAGTGTAGAAATTATTCCTTGTATCTTCTAGGACCACCATGGAATAAAAGTTGAACTCAACAGCAATAGGAATCTTCATACTCAAGTCATGGAAACTAAATAATCGTAGACTGAATGATAGCTTAGTCAAAGATGAGATTAAGAAGAAAATCATCAAATTTTTGGAACAAAATAATAATGAAGACACAAATCATCAAAACCTGTGGAATACTGCAAAGGGGGTCCTAAGAGGGAAATTTATAACATTGGAAGCCTTCATTAAGACAACAGAAAGAGAGGAAGCCAACAACTTAATGAATCATCTCAAGTAACTGGAAAAGGAAGAACAGTGCAACCCTAAACATAGCAGAAGTAAAGAAATAACCAAAATTAGGGCAGAATTAAATGAAATTGAAAACAAAAGAATTATTCAGAAGATCAATGAAACAAAAAGTTGGTTTTTTGATTAACAAAATTGATAAAACTTTGGCCAACCTAATCAGAAATAGAAAAGTAAAATCTCTAATATTATCTATCAGAAACAATAAAGGAGAAGTAACAGACACTTCAGAAATTCAAAAAATCCTCAATGATTACTACAAAAATCTCTATTCCCAGAAATATGAAAATCTGAAGGAAATAGATCAATACCTAGAAGCACCCCCACCTTCCTAGACTCAACCAGAAAGAACTAGAAATCTTGAATAGACCTATATTAATCCCTGAAATAGCATCAATAATACAAAATCTCTCAAAAAAGAAAAGTCCAGGACCAGATGGCTTCACATCCAAATTCTATCAAACCTTCAAAAGGAACTAGTACCTATATTATACAACCTTTTCCAAAGCATAGAAAAGGAAGGAATACTTCCCAACACATTCTACAAAGCAAATATCACCCTGATACCCAAACCAAGAAAGGATCCAACAAAGAAAGAAAATTATAGACCAATATCATTAATGAATCGATGCAAAAATATTCAGTAAGATCTCAGCAAAAAATTTAACAACACATCAAAAAATTATACACCATGATCAAGTTGGTTTTATTCCAGGGTTACGGGTTGGTTCAACATACGCAAATCTATAAATATAATACATCACATCAATAAAATAAAAAAGACCATATGACTCTCTCCATTGACACAGAAAAAGCCTTTGATAATATCCAGCATCCTTTCCTGATCAGAATTCTTAAGAAAATAGGCATAGAAGGGACATTTCTTAAACTGATAGAGGCCATCTACAGCAAACCCACAGCCAATGTCATATTGAATGGTGTAAAATTGAAAACATTTCCACTCAGATCAGGAATGAGGCAAGGATGCCCTCTGTCTCCAGTGCTATTCAACATAGTAATGGAAGCTTAGCCATCGCAATCAGACAAGAGAAGGCAATCAAGGGTATCCAAATAGGGTCAGAGGAGATGGAACTCTCACTCTTCTTGATGATATGATCCTACACGTGGAAAATCCCAGGAACTCAACTTCAAAACTCTGAAAGTGATCAAGGAATACGCAGCATCACAGGATACAAAATCAATACTTACAAGTCAGTAGCTTTTATATATGCCAACAATAGTCAAGCTGAAAATATAGTCAAAGACTCTATTCCTTTTACAGTAGTGCCAAAGAAGATGAAATATCTGGGAATTTACCTAACAAATGACATGAAAGATCTCTATAAAG